>CAJQZJ010013043.1:5958980-5972140 GCA_907164525.1 Lophiomys imhausi
GATAGATAGATAGATAGATAGATAGATAGATAGATAGATAGATAGATGGTTAGATAGATAGATAGATGATAGATGGATAGATAGATAGATAGATAGATAGATAGATGGATGGATGGATAGATAGATAGATAGATAGATAGATGGTTAGATAGATAGATAGATGATAGATGGATAGATAGATAGATAGATAGATAGATGGATAGATAGATAGATAGATAGATAGATGATGGATGGATGGATAGATAGATAGATAGATGGTGGATGGATAGATAGATAGATAGATAGATAGATAGATAGATAGATAGATAGATAGATAGATAGATACATAGATGTAGTTATACACCCTGGCTCTACACAATCTATTTTACTTCGCAGAACTTTTCTGAAACCATCTGTGGAATGGTATATCAGTATCATCAAGATGAGTTCTGTCCCTGACTGAACTGTAAGGGACGGGAAGGGAAGCCAGGCAAACCCGCAGGTGTTCTCTGTTTCCTCTCATTGCATAGGCTCCATATAAAAACAACCAGCATTCAACACGGACCCCCAGAAGATGCATGTTTTTCTCCATTTGTCATGGTCTGTGTGACCCTTTTGCTATGTCTCTGCTACATCCTAAGCCCCTAGTTGTAATTTTCCCTTTTCCCTAGATTTTCTGTTCTTTTGAACTTAGGAAATGTCAGTGGTTTGTCTCAAGTAGCTTTGGGCTGGGACAAGACTTTTTTTTTTCCTCTTTACAGTCAAAGCAGGAAAGGGTCATTCAGCTTATCTTGCTCACTTCCTGAAAGCCAAACAACTCTCAGAAAACTACCTCACACCCTGTCCATTTAAATATGTCTCTGCCCTTGGACAGAGTCAGAGCCATTTCATCTTGACAAAAATGTTTGGAACTGGTTTGAAAAACCTCCACAAACTTTGAGGAATAACTTAGAAAGTTTGATGCAAAAATTGGTGGGGTTAGCTCTCTCCTATGGAAATAATTTAGAAAAAAAATTTTCTTTCTTCAGAAAATGGCATTCCAAATGGCTGCCTACAGCTCCCTTGTGGACTGACAGCTGATATGTTCAAACTCTGCTCCAAAGTCTGTGTGTCCACTGGTGACAGGAGACATCTGCTTATTCTCACAGCTCACTTTGTCCTAGCTGAGAAATTTGCTTTGAGATTTGTGTGTGATGGAAATAAAGGGTTTTGAATAAATCTACTTGCCCTCAATCAGATCAAATAAATGCATTTTTAAACTATTAAAAGAGCATTAGGGTTCTCACATGTTAAAAAAAAGTAATAATTCTAATGCAAACCCTTCTGTCTTTAAAAAGAAAAACAGTGACAAGCCAGATAAGTCATCTGTACAAATCAAGTACATTTCCAAACACAGTGCATGTCATGGCCAATGATCTACACCCTTCTCCAGCTTTCTTCTGGTTTTGGTGGGGAGCACAGAACTGTCAAGGGAGATACACTATCAGGGTCCAGGTTCAGGGAGTGGGCCTGAGCAACTTTCTCACTTGGCCTGACACTGAGGTGCACCTGCACACTTGTACCTAGTGTGGTCTTGGGAACACGACAGTTTACATGAGTCAGCGCCTGAAATCTGGCCATTACAACTGTTAGGAAGTCTCTACGTCAAGTCTCTGAATCCAGAGGCCTGCCATGGCTGCTCTGCCCTGTTGGGGCCACTGGGCATCTTCTCGTTGTTATCAGCTGAGACAGTGGCTACATTCATCCATCAGCCCTCACCGCTCATGGGGAAACCCTTAGCCAACCCTCATTGGAGGAGACAGCCTTAGAGTGTGGGAAAGTTCCATTTTCAAACCACTGGATATGTAGTCATAGTTCACTGTCAGGATTAAAAATAAAACCTAGTCACCCCGAATCATGACATCTCATTCTTTTTACTAGAATAAGATTATTTACTATTTTTGAATAAATTCCAATGACATTGCACTTGCTAGGTTGCTTTGATAAAGAATTAATGAGAGATTCATCAAGGCAAATCTTTTTAACCCTTTAAGCAACTTGTTTATATACTTATTTTTGCCTTAGTCATGGTGTTTGTTTTTTTTTTTTGCTTTTATTAAAAATAAATTTTTTCTCACATAATATATCCTAATTATAGTTTTCCTTCCCTCTACTCCTCCCAGTTCCTCTCCACATCCCCTCCCATCCAGATCCACTCCCTATCTGTCTCTCACTAGAAAAAAAGAACAGGCTTCTAAGGGATAAAAATAAAATCTAACAAAATGAAATATAATAAGATAAAACAAAAGCCATCACATTGGGGTTGGATGCCACAAACAAACAGGAGAAAAAGAACACAAGAAAAGGCACAAGAATCAGAGACTCACCCATTCATGTAGCTAAGAAGCCCATAAAAAACACTAAACTGGGAGTCAGAGCATATACACAGAGGTCCTGGTGCAGACCCATGCAGGCTCTGAGCATGACGCTCAGTCTCTGTGAACTCATGGGCTTTGTCCATGTTGATTTAGAAGGCCTTGCTTTCGTGGTGTCCCCCATCTCTTCTGTCTCTTACAGGAAGCTCCCCTGATGATGGTGGAGCAAGGTACTGATCTATGAGCATAGCAGATAGTCATTAGGAGTCATCTTATTGCTACTTTTTTTTTTTCCAGAACAGTCATATTTGATTTTACTCTAAGTCTCTGGACTATCTAGTCTCTTGTTTTTGGTCACCCAAGCAGTGTTGGGCATGGGTTCCATCTTGTGGAGTGGGCCTTATGTCAAGTCAAATATTGGTTGGTTACTCCACAAGCTTTGTGCAACCATTGCCCTAGCATATCTTGCAGGCAGGACACCATTATAGACCAGAGTTTGTGGCTGGGTTGGTGTTTACGTTTCTCTTTTTGGTAGCGAGCAGAATACCTTCCTGTAAAAGATGCTAGAATGTAGAGGTAAAGGCTCCAGCTTGACTTCTCCATGTTTAATGAATTGTGTAGATATCTTCAGAAATAGGGCCTTGCTGTCTGTGTGTGAAGAGCAACCTATAGTCTCGGCAACAGCTTGTGATGTTTGGGGATTCCCCTGGGACCCCTTTTACCAACAACTCAATTTGATGTAATCCCATCCTGGTCCTGGCAGCTGCATTTGGTGGCAAAAAAAATGGCTAGTTGGAACTCTGTCTTCTCCATTATATGGCTATTTCATTTAGATTGCCTTCATATATGTATATATTTTAAGAAACTTTGTAGTGTTTCCATGCTATCCTTCAAATAACCCCTAATTTTGGCTGTCTCTCCCCATATTCTCTCTCTCATCCCCCTGCCCTTGATCCTCCCATACCAGGCCCCCTCTATCTATTCATAACTATACATTCTATTTCCCTTTCCTTACAAGATCTATCTGTACTCTCTAGTACCTTACTCAGTACCTAACTTCTGTGGTACTGTGGATTATAGCTTGGTCATCACTGACTTAACATCTAATATCTTCATATAAGTTAAAACATTCTATATTTGTCTTTCTGAGTCTGCGATACCTCAGCCAGGATGACATTTTTTCTAGTTCCATCCATTTACCCGATAGCTCGCTGATTAAGGCCCTTACCACAGCTTATTTATTTACTTTTTGGTGCTGGGCATTAAACTCAGTCTCATGCTAAGAACATGTTCTACCCCTGACTGACATATACCCCAGATCAGCACATTTATTTTTCACTTCTATCATTTGGGTTGTATCTTTCCCCATAAATACATTGGGAAACCCTCTATTCCCTTAGAAACTAAACTTTTAAACAGAGATAGAAATTCAAAGAAGCTGGAAAAAAAAATGATAAATGCCTATTATCCCAGACAGTTGGGAGGCTAAAGGAGGGAGATAAAATAATTCCAGACCATACAAGATTCATTCTTATTGGCTAGCTGTAATAGTTCTGGAAAGAATTATAAACACTAGTACAGCAGAAAAGTGATCCTCAATCTGACTCAGCTACAAACACTGTGAACTACAATAATGATTGACCTGGCAAGCCCATTGCTGCAACAGTGGACCAAATGTTGTTAGAGAAACCAAGCACATTCTGATTGGAATTAAGGCCTGCTTCACAAGTGCCAGGAACCCATACCTGGCACTGTTACTGAGGCCAAGAATCTGTGGCTCGACAGTAGTAAGGGATAATCAACCACTATGATTCTGCTAATTGGTTATAATATTCAACTGCCTCCTGATGACTTCTTATTATATCCATAGAGTAGGATATCTCTCAATCTTCATCAGATAAACTTTTTCCTGTAGTAAATGACAATGTGGAGATACATGATTAATATACATAATAAGAGACCACAGAGTGCTCAACCCTAAATGGAACATCTGTATCACCCTCCTCTCCCGAAGGCTCAGAAATCATCACAGAAGAGGGAGTGGAAAGATTGTAAGAGCCAGAAGCAGT
This sequence comes from Lophiomys imhausi, assembly GCA_907164525.1. Taxonomy (NCBI): domain Eukaryota; kingdom Metazoa; phylum Chordata; class Mammalia; order Rodentia; family Muridae; genus Lophiomys; species Lophiomys imhausi. Next base: position 5,963,383 of record CAJQZJ010013043.1, read on the forward strand.
GGATGACTACAGCAAAACTGTCTTCTCGACACACCTGGGCAGTTGCACACATGAACTCACAGCAGTTTTGACAACATGTTCAAGACCTACACAAGTTCAAGCCAGGAAAAATCCCAGCATGGAGGAGAGGTAGACCCCGAGTCACACCCCTAGCTGAGGAGCTATCAGCAATTGATATCTGTTGAGAGAAGGTGAGTCAGTTTTCTTTAAGGGTGTGACTCTAGGTAGGTCAACCAAGCTCCAAGGTAGATATCACACCCAATAGTATCTGGGGAACACAAATTGTACTCCATGTGTTTAAAAGAGAAAAGAGGACATAAATGGAGTTGGTGAGGGTTGGGAGTGGATCTTAGAGGAGATGGGAAGGGAATGAATATGAGTTAAATATATTTATGAACTTTTCAAATAATTAAAATATTGTTAAAGAATTATAAAATCATAAATTGTGAAAAATATAAATTAGAGAAAGAATCTTATGTTAGGCTTGGGTACACAGCAAGTTCAAGGCTAACTTAGGCAGCTTAGTGACACCCTGCCCCAAAATAAAAATCAAAACAAGCTGGGAGATGAAGCTCAATGGTAGAGTTCTTATCTAGTATGCCAAAGTCCCAGATTCAATCCCCAACAATGAAAAGAAAAAAATATAGTTCATTTTTAAATCTACAGGCCAGTGGCATGAAGAGCATCTTTGTGTGTGTGTGTGTGTGTGTGTGTGTGTGTGTGTGTGTGTGTGTGTGCTTGGTTTATATGTATATGTGATTTGTCTGTACACATACATGTATGGAGATCAGAGGTCAATGTTATGTGTCTTTTTCTATCTTCCTTCACCTTTCTTTTTGAGAAATAGTCTCTCACTAAATCTGGAGCTCAATGATTTGGTCAGACTGGCTGCCCAGCAAGGTCGAGTGATCCTGTCTCTACCTTCCCAGCACTGTAATTATAGGTGCTTACTGCCAAACTTACCTTTTCACAGGGGATTTAGGGATCTAACTGCAGGTGTTTATGCTTCATTTTTAAGTAGCAAACACATTTCCAGCACAGCCATCTCCCTAGCCTCATGAAGTACATTTATATTGTTGTCCAAGTGCTACACTCTTCATGAGTCAATTATATTTAACATATCTTAACCTTGCCTTGACATAAAAGCTGATTAATTTCAACATAAATTAACCTTGTCTTGATAAATCCATACCATCGTTTACATGTCCAGTGCTTTGTTCTACTGTGGTGGGGAGGAGTGAAGTGTCTATGAATGTTTATCTATATACTAAGGACCCTTAAGCTTCCAAGGCTTTTGAAGTCTTAAGATACTATCGTCTTACTGCTCTTGTTTTTGTTGTTACTCATCTTCTCTCACCAGGATGGAAACAGTGATTTTTTTTTTCTGTACTTGTAGTGACATTCACTATTTCCTGAGCTGCTACATGGACAGCCAAACTAGCTAAACTCCAAGTCTGGCTGTGTAAAACACTGTGAGTACAGTGACAAGGTCTCCGTGAAAGCACTCCACAGTGTGCGTCGTCGCAGTAACTGGAAAATCGCTTCTTCCGGATCTTTACCTGACATTGCAGTGACTGACAGACATCTGACCTATAAATAGAGGATGGCTCTTATTCTTATTTTTCTTGGTTGCCTTAAACTTCCCTTAACATCAAAAGGCAGAGTGCAATAATAACATCTGCTAGCTTAGCCCCCACTGTGAAAGCAAAAGAGAAAATTCAATTAAGGAGACAGAAAACTTAAGCAAAACTCCCTGTTAGGTTACTATCATTTCCTGCCATCAAAATAAAAGACAGATTCTTTCTGTATTTAGTCTTGCTTTGTCTTGCTCATGAAGTTATTATTTCCCTCCACGTATCAGGCAGAGAACTCTGGCCAGAGCCTAAACCTTTAGATCAACCAGAAAGCAGGCACTGCTGGAGAAGACCCCAGGTGTGTGGGAATGCTTTTACATACCTCTCTACTCTATCAGCATGTTCTAGACAGAGGAGAATTTCCTGGGAACATCTGCCACCAACACTGTACTTTGGAGTTCCCATGAAGTCACTGGTTCTCACTGTGGGTGATTCGGCCAGCCAGGATATATTTGACAATGTCTGTACACATTTGTGATTGCCACAAAAACAGTCACTGATGCTGTAAACATCCTACTGTTCATAGGTCAGCCCCCCCCCACAAAGCTTCTGTGTCTGTCCCCAACTGCCAAGCCTACCACAGCTGAGAAACCCTAGTGTTAGGATTGCAGAGCACTAGGAAGAAGAAATGGAAGCTCAGGGAGGTACTGTGGAGAGACCAAGGAACCAATCTTTATTAGTAGTAACATAGATGTCAAAAGGTTCATGAAATGTGTGTGGGTGGCAAGAGTTCCAGAAAATGGATTCAGGGAGCCAGAGAGCTCTTGTTTGAGTCTGAGCCTACAAAATATGAATGAGCCAGTTGTGGCTGCCATGGTGAGCTAACTGGAGCACTTGGAAGTATGTTATCGTGTCTCCTCTAAATGTATAACCAGCTTTCTTCGACCCTAACAAGCAACTGCGATGATGAACTAAATATGGCGAACTCTACATATAATGGAATAATTACAGATCTTTGAAGGAAAGTCCTTCTTTGGTTCATAGTTTTGAAACTGCAGTTCAAGGTTTATTGACCCTACTCCTGCTGATTTTGGAAATGTGGGCACATCAGGGTGGGGAGTGTGGCTAAATAATCAAAAGACAGAGGGGAATGTCCCAGGTCCTGCAGTCCCTTTCAAGGATTTACTCCCAATAACCCAGGTTCACTTTCAAAGGCTTCACCAACTCCCAGTAACACCACAGGACAGGGACAAGCCTTTAATATGGGCCCATGGGAAGACTCAAGATGTAAAGTATAACATATGAAGGTGGGACAGACTTGTCTCAGTTGGAAAACAGCTCTCATTCCTCCTCCCTCAGCTCCACTCCTTCCTTTCTTCTTCCCTTCCCTCCCCTTCTCTTTTCTTCCTTCTTCTCCCTACTAATTCTATCCATTAGATAGCGACAGATACCTTCAGTTCTCTATATAGCCTATTGGTTCTGTTTCTCTGAAGAGTCCTAATAGACTCTGCAACAAAAAAAAATTGAAGACAATCTAAATTGCTAACATCGATGGATTTGATAAATAGCACTTAGCATATCATATGATATAATACAGAATATTTATCAGAATAAATACATTGAGTTTGTGAGTCTCTATTTGAACAGTTCTTGCCAATGAAATGTTGACTATGCAAAATAGTCTTAAATAATACATTCAACAAAATGCCAACTATGCAAATTTTTAAAAAGACAAAACATTCCTAAGTTTCAACTATGGAAAGTATAAGTTGAAAAGAAAATAAAAAGTATGGACTGGAAGGATGCATGTCTAATTAAGTAGGGGTTGAGATCTACTAGGAAACATGTAAATAAATGGGACTCAGAAGGGATACAAAGAAGACTCCAGTTTTATCAGAAAAGCTTAGTTTTGCTGTGAAAAATGTCTGGACCATATATGACATGATGGTAACATTTGTCCTTCCCAAAGTTTGAGTTGGGTTGGTAATGCCTCTCCCTACTGAAACATACATCCACCTTAGCCTGTGAATGTGGCATGGTTTGGAAAAAGGATCTTTGCAGATATAATTAGGGATCTGCAGTTGATGATGACATTGGTCTGGCTCAGGGCGCATCCTAGGTCCACTGATGAACTTCCCAAAGCAGAATTCAGTTCTGATCCTAAAATGCCAGAACTGTTACCCCAAATCCTGCTGATACACCCTAGAGAAAATGAAGACCCCACTTAAAGCATGCACTGAAGTCTGACTGGCCCAGAAGCCCCTCTGCACCCCCCCCATCCATGACTCCTGTCCTTGAGTGATTCACAGACCCAGTCTTGGCATTAGAATGGGATCATAAAGCTGTCTCCTCTTCCTTGAGCCTCTCTTGGTGCCCTTGGGGGCCATGTATTCCAGATGTCCAAGGCTACAGGCAGATCGGAAGTGTCCTAGAGAGAGCAGTCTGGCCTTGCCTTTAATGATCAAGAAACACATTTTCAATTTTTATTTCATTTATTTTGGCTTTTGGAGATAGAGTCTCATGAAGCCGAGATTGGCCTTCGACTTGCTACGTAGTTGAAGCTGAATTCCTGATCCGTCTACCCCTATCCTAGGTAGGTGTCAGGAAGTGTAGCTGTGAATCACCACACACAACAAGGACCCTTTATTTAGTAACTGAGACCTTGGGCTGTGTCAGCCCTGCAGCAAGCCCCTCTCCTGACCTACGCAATGCCTAGAAGCAACTATCTCATCTCTAATCCACCGACCTCCCCGGACATCAGCGTTTTCAATCTTGCCACCCAAATTCTTCTTCTGTTGTCAGGGCCTTGCCAGTCCTCTTTGACATTGCTAAGCCATTGGTAGATGTGCATTAAAATCAAGTCACAGCCTCTTCCACCAGGGCCTCACCAATATTCCATAGCCAAGGAATCATTCACGTCTCTCCTCTGCCTCCGAAAAGGCAATGGCACAGCACCACTCATTTTACTCAATAGTAAAAGCAAAACCACTTTCACTGAGACTCTGGATGCCAAGTGCTATGAAGCCACTCTGCCCTGCCTGTGGGTTTGTTTACTGACACTTCAGAAAGGGGAAGGGACACTTCAGCATGGCTTGGGTATGGAGTTGTTTCTTACTTGTAACTGATGAAGCTTTGCCTAGTCTTTCTTTTCTCTCTCTCTCTCCTCCCTCCCTATATCTCTAGATCTCTCTCTCTTTTGCTTGCTTATTTATGTATTTATTAATGTATTTATTTATTCATTTATCTATTTATTTATTTGTTTATTTATTTACTTTGAGGCCCAGGGCTGTCTTTGAACTCACAGTCTTCTGCCTCAGCTCCCCACATACATGGATTATCGGCATGCACACACTCATTCTTCATCCCTGATTGACCAAGAGGATGGAGTTTGAGTTGAGTTGCTATCTTATTTTACTAAGTCTGTGAGAGAAGAAAACACGAAAATAAGGAGGAGGAACCCAAGGTTCTGAATCAGAAGCCTGACTTCAGATTCCAAATTTATCCCCATCAGCTGTGGCCTGTAGGAGTCATAGTGTCACTGAGAACCTCAGTTTCTATGTCTGCAGAATGGGTATAACTGTATTTATCTCCTTGGATTATCTGAAATGTAAAGTCCATGACTTATATTGCAGACATCTAGAAGCAGGCTCAGAAATTGTTGAAGGTTTTAACAAATTGTTTTTAAACACTCCAAACCAAGTCATCAGAGAGACTCACTTTCCACAGAAGTGCTCCTCTCAGGATAGACAACCCCAAGAATGTTAGGACCCAGAAGTTTGGTACCACTTTCTAATGCCCTGACATGGGTTGCATGGACAAGAATGCTCTTTCCACACACCCAGGTTTTAGTATGGAAGCCAACCTGAGTCACAAGCGCATACCCCCACACGCCACTCCGGGCCATCTTGCCCTGCCAGTACCACCCACCAAGGCCCAAGCCAGGTGGCTCTGACTCAGACCTGTCTTGGTTTTAACTTGGCACCACAGGGCTTTTGAATGGAGTCCACAAATGCGTGAGACAAAAATAGGCTAGCGAGCCCTCACCAGGGCTTCATTGTTGAGGGATGACAGTTGGCTGGCGGTTACACAACCGAAACCGGGGCCCACCACGGAAACGCCTGCTCAGCCATACACAAGGCCGAGCTCTCTACCCACGGCACCGTCCTTTGTTCTTTATTTTCTCTGCCACTCCCCCACCTTCCATTCCTTGGAATCCAAGTTTTAGAAAGCTGACAGGCTAGCTGGTGGCAAATCTCTTTGGCTAGCTTTCCTGCCTTTAGATTAAATTCCCCAGAGGACTGGGGAGCCTCCATGGGTTGTCATCTAGACCCTAAATCCCAGTGGAGCAGAGGGTGCATTGATGCCTGGTTCTACACCCTCTGGCTGAACTTGTTCCTCTGGGGTCTTGGGTGTCCATTGGGACCCAGCAGTGTTCTATTTTGCCATCAACTATTTCTGGTGACTTTCTCCACCACGTCTTATGATTTTATAGCAGAGAGAGAATTCTCAATACACTGTAAAATACCTTCCTTGTTTAAATAATAAAAAGAAGATATTTTACATGGCTCACAAGGTCTTTTTTTTTTAATAGCCATAATTTGCCCCTTTATCTAACCCAGTTTGCATGCTGGCCTGGTGGTCCTGGGTGACAATGGCCTATGGCATCCTCTGAGGCTTGTTCTGACAGGGCGTTAGATGAGTACTCAGACAAGGTCTCCTCCTTGTTCCTCTGGGATGTGATTTCTCCCATCTCCCTCTGCTCCTTGAGATAGAGGAGAAAGAACAAGAAAAGGATCTCAGACCCCTTTAGACCAGTTTCAGCCAGGCCACCTGACACTCTTGAGCAGGGAAAGCAAGAAGTACACACAGGGCTCAGCTCTAGACATTCCTCATTCTCTCAGCTGGCAGAAACTGTCATGAGAAAAAGGTGAACACCCTTCATGTATCTCACCCCTGGGTGCTCATCCACCCAGCCTTGCTCAAGAAGCTGGCTAAAGCATTGGCCAGAGACTACTGTTTTGGAGTCAGTGGGAGTTAAATTGTGTGGGAATTTATCTCATTGGTCCATGTAGCCTTGAACATCTGACCTACAGATTGTTCAACTGGAAAACAATGAAGATTGTACCCACTTTGGTGGAGGGTTGTGAGAACTGCAGACAATTAAATGTGGCAGCCTGGCTGTAGAGCTAAGGGGTTTGGGTCAAATATCTCTGGAGGGGCCCTGGTCTTCCTGGCTGGGCACACCAACCTGCCAACTCCACAGTCCCCTGTTATCTGTTGACTCTAAACATGTGCCATTTTGATCAGGCCATTCCTGTTTATTGTCCCATCAACTTAGGAGTCTCTGATTTGGCCCACTAGTGACTTGTTCATTTCCAATGCCCCAGTCCACAGTCTATAAGCTATACCCTTTCAGCTATCCTTAAAAAGACCCACTGGTAACATTCCACCTTCAGGTCCTTAGGATTCACCAGCCCTCCTCAGTCTCTGTTGTAGGGCTCCCTGGGTCAGTTTACATCCTTCCCTAAACCATGGGGAGCACAATTTTTTGAAGCCAGGGGAAGGACTGGACCAAATGATTCTGGCCCAGAAGGTCCTGGCTACCAGGGAATGCATGGATTGTTGAAGTTCAAAGTCAATCTTCCCTCTCTTATGAAGACACATTCGTGCAAGGGCCCCACTGGACACAGGTTTTCCCCTGCTTGCTGAGGAAGCCTCCCCACTCCAGCCAGGTCTGGTTTTTTGTTTTTGTTTTTTTTGCCTATACTCACTTGACCACACCCATCAGTCCACCACCTTATACTCTGAGTTTGTACCTCTTGTGTTTGTTTCTGTGAGGTTCTCTGGAGCAACTGGGCACAAGGAGGGGAGGAGGGATCTACTGAAAAATAGCGCTTTATAAATCCAAAAATAATAATATGAAATACTATAAGCACTAGAGGCTGGAAAGAGCTCGAGAGCTCCATGGGGCAGGGTTCAGCACGCTAGTGAATGACCACATTGCCCTCTGGTGGTCAACTTGAGGAAGACATCCATAGATTGCAGGCTGCACGGGGCGGGGGGGGGGAGGGGGGGAGTCTCTGTTACTAAGTTTTCCCATTAATCCCAAAGAAACCATAATTGAACAATGTATGGAATTCCCCCATGAAGCTCTGAGGCCACGACAATGACTCAAAGGAGAAAATCTCATAAAAACTCCATTGTTTTAGAATGGGACAGTTTGCTATTTTTTTTTTGCATTAGGCAAAAATGCCACATTCCATTATTGTACATTTTTATGTATAGTTTTCACATTGTGTACTCTATCTATAAACTCATAATTTAGGTTCTCTATGAACCTAAAACCTGGTCTCAGTATTTTCCTCTAGGCCCAGTAAGAACACTCATTGTTAGGCGAACGTGTAAGAGAGATGAAGCCTCTTTCCCAGGCTGCCTGTCCCTTTGAAGTTTCAATGGCTCAGTGTAAACTACTCCAGTCTAGGGTGGGAAGAAACTTACAGTGTGCTTGGGAGTTGGGAGGAGGACTTGAGTCCAGAACAGCATATTCCTTTTGTTATTTTTCACTCCAGGCAGTATAATCTTGTATACTTAACTCTCTATTTCTTCATGAACTAAAAGATTCCTGATTCACATTCTGCCACACTTTTGTGTGAAAAAGGTAGATAAGGTTGGTTTTTTTTTTTTTTTTTTTTTTTTTTTGAGCCCCTGGAGTTCCTTCCAAAGAAACAGCTTTGTGAAAAGCCAATTTCCGCAAAGCAGAAAAATATTGTATATCAGTGACGGAACTCCAAAGCTGGATCAGAGACAAAGGACTGTCACACCAGCAATCAGGAGCTGGAAGCCTGAGGATGTGGAGTTCAAGGCCAGTCTGGGCCACATGAAGCCTGTCTCAAAACAAAACAGAAACAGCAAGGCTTCGTTGCAGTTGTGCATTTTTTTGTGTGATTGCCTGATCAATAGAAGGTGTTACTCTTGAAAACAATGTTTCACTGTTGATTAATTTGTTAAAGATTTATTTATTTGTGTTTTTTTTAATAATTTATTTTTTATTTCTTCAAGTTACATCTCAATCACAATCCCCTCCCTACTCCCCCCTCCAGTCCCACCCTTCCACCCTCCTCCCCCTCAATCCCCCAACCTCTTCCCCTTTTTTTTTTTAGTTTAAGGTATTTCTTTTTCCCCCC
>CAJQZJ010013043.1:5987596-6015302 GCA_907164525.1 Lophiomys imhausi
TCTCTCTCTCTCTCTCTCTCTCTCTCTCTCTCTCTCTCTCTCTCTCTGGTGTGTGTGTGTGTGTGTGTGTACAATTTCCATGTTTAACTCAGCATTTGTAGACCCTGATTTTTCTTACATGGACTCATGTGTACCTTACTTTCCAAGGGTGACATACAGTGCGGAGAGAGGCAGGTGTGTGTGACTTTACAGAGAACAGCAGCGTGCTACCAGTGAACACATCAGGAAGTACCACACAGGCGCTGGCTGCCTTTATGGCCACAGCTGCTGCTGCTGCTGCCACCATGTCAGACAAGCATCTTCTTAGGATCCTCTTGGGAAGACTTCTCACATTGGGAATCTGTTGAAACTTGGTCCAGTGGATTCTTTCCCAAGTCTCTCCTCTCCCACAGGCTCTGACGATTGCAGTTCAGCACCTACATTCTAGTGTTTATCACGTGCCTGTGGATAGGCTCTAGAGGGTATGTGATAGAATTTCCTTTGGAAAGCCCAGAGGGTGAACTTCAATTGACTGCCTCCTAACCAAATGACCCACGTGTTATCTTGCTATATAAGACTTAGTTTTTATACCTGAAAAAAGTAAATGGTTTATAGTAAGACCTAACACTGTAACTATCACAAAGATGATTGGGAATGCTGAATAAGATAATGATCTCAGCACAAGGCCAGGTACAAAGTACATGCTCAGTTAGCTGTGATAACTGTGAATGCAGGATATCAGAAGACTTTTCATGCAACTAAACATGCTTCTATGCTCCCTTGACTTATTGGGCCAACCTCCTTCTCTGGGTAGGTACATTGAGACTTCACTTTCACTTGGGATAGAAGACTATAAAGTTCAATGATATTAATCTGCCACCTACTGGATCCAAAGGATCATAGATAGACACGAAGGAGTCAAATAGCCATAGTTTTGCCTGCAAAGATGCTGCATGGTGACGTGGTACGTGTGATGCCATGAGAAGTCTGCAAGCCTTTCTCATCCCTCAATCTCAGTGGCTTCCTATTTGTGTGGAGCTCACCGCTAAAGCAATACTTAGGGAATTTATTAGCACTTAATGATAATACAAGAGAAGAAGGACTTTTTCAAGGGAGTGGTCCAAGCTCCCTGAAGAAATTAGAAACAGTGCATAAACTCATCGTTCGAGAAGCAATAGGCATAAATGATGATAAAGACCAGAAGTCACCTAGATAGGAAAACAGAAATTAACAGATAAAACAATAAAATGCAAGCCAGCTCTTTAAGAAGATCAATGAATTTGTGTATGTGAAGCCCCCGGATTGATCCCCAGGAACAATGGCAAAAATGAAAAAAAATCATCTTATTCAGAAATCTAGAAATTAATAAAGGCTTATGACAATCCAAGGAATGTTCATTCTGGAATAAAATTGAATGGTGCGTGTGACTTAACGGCTGTGGTGGACTGTACCTCTACTGTGAGCTGAAAATAACTTCTTCTTCTTCTTCTTTAAGTTTCCTTCTTCTCAGAAGCCTATAACAGCACCTAACACAGAAGTATTGAAACCCAACAGCCTAGCAGGCTCCAGACAGGGTGCAATGGTTGTGACGGTCCTTCAGATTTCCATCCTGCGGGCACTGTCACCATCACATCTAATTGGCAGCAGCTTCTTGGGGAATTCCCATGTGCAGAGATTGTTGTGTGTGTTTGTCAACCTGAGAGTTCCCTGGAGGAAGGGGTGGTGTGCAGAGTCCTACGCCACAGTTGTGTGCCGGTAACAGCCAGCGGCAATTGCTTGCTTGAGGTGGTGTTGCCAGTTGGAGTAAAATAAGAGGCTATTGAAAAACCATAAAGAAAAATCGGGAGGACTAGATGTTTATACAGGGTTCTGAGAAGTACTGACTTGGACCATGCCCGTGTGCAGGCTGTCTCCACTCTTGGAAATTGCCTAAGAAACATGATCTCTCACCTCTGGCTTTGAGACTTATGAAAAATGGGAAATGAAGACCAAGGCAGGGTTCTAAATTACTGCTGCATTTAAGATGTGGCCCAACCCAAAGGAAACTCTCTAGCAAAGAGTAGACTTGCCTAAAAAATTAATTAATTCTCTATCCGATCACTATTTTTAAAAAAATTATCTCCAATTTTTCTTTGAAAAAAAAAACTTACTCAAATCTTTAAATTGACCACCAATTAAAGTGACTGAGCAGAAACTTAAGTCAGGGAGTCACGTGAGAGGGAATAACATGACAGAGAATATAAACTTTACAGAATTGGTACAAAACGATGATGAGACAGACATTACTTTCAACAGTAGCAACAACAGAGTCTGGGGTGAGACGAACCCCATCTTTAGAGTAGTCATATTATATTACTTAAAGTATCCAGTATTCATGAGAACAAATTCCACGAGACATTGAATGAAAACAGCACGTATGGCTCACAAAAAGGATAGATACCATCCAAAGAGGCGTGGTCAATAGGCGTCATCCCACAGAAAGTCTGATTTTGAGACTTTCCACAAGGACCTTTTGTGGAAACAGGATATCGCTATGTGACTCCATAAAAGTCACTAGGTAGACTGCTGTTAACCTTGTGGCAATCCAGCAGCCTCCACCTTCCAAGTGCTGTCATTATGGTCCTTTACCATCATGCCAGGGACTGAAAGTCTTTTAAATAGGTACTTCAAATATTTTCAAAGAAACCATGTACTATGAAGTTAAGTATGAAAGCCATATATTACCAAATAGAAAAGGCCAACAGAACTTGGTTTCAGTTAGTGATTCTATAGGTGAACAAGTAAAAACACTGAAGTGAAAATTTTACCGAAGGGATTCCAAAACTAGATTTGGATTAGCAGAGTAAAATATCAACAGCCTAGAAGAGGGATCAAATGAGATGATTATACAGTCTGCGAGACATAGAGGGAAGTGAATAAAGAAAGTAGGCAGAGCTTCAATCATCTGCGGGACAGCGTCAACCTGCTCCGTGGGATCTTTTGATGGACAAGAGAGGGGGAGAGGAGCAAACGTAATATCTAAGGAGCAGCTGAAGGCTTCCAAATTTGATGAAAAGCATCAAGATGCTCAAAGGACTCCAAGTAGAGCGTTCCCCCTGCTGTCCTTAACATGTGCAGGGCTCGTCCGATTTCACAGCATCTCGACAACATGAAACTGAGGGCAGTTTCTGAAGAGTCATTTTGAACATCATCTAGCAAAGAAAAGAGTTGAGAAAGACCCCTTGGATACAGAGGATGACGTTTGAGGACCACAGCTACTCAAATGTGTAAACCTTAGGCATGTTTCAAAGTGCGTGTGCCTTCAGTAACTCCATGGATACTGTATGTGGCCCACGGTTTCTTTTTTCTTTTCTTTTTTTTTTTTTTTTTTTTTTGCCCACAGTTTCTATCCACTGTTGTTCCATCTGCTTCACAATAAAAGGAAATTGGAATGGTGAGTAGATGAGAATCAGTTTAGGACTTTGGTTCTTTAGGTCAGGTTTATATTGATCAAATGAAGCTCTATTATGTGTTAATTTTATTTTTCTACCATGATCTGTTAGAATGGACCATCTGTTCAAAATTCTGGGAATATGTATGTAGGTAAATATGTCAAATTAAGTGATTTTTTTTTTGAGACAGGGTTTCTCTGTGTATCCCTGACTGTCCTGGACTCACTTTGTAGACCAGGCTGGCCTTGAACTTGCAGAGATCCACCTGCCTCTGCCTCCCAAGTGCTGGGATTAAAGATGTGTGCCACCACGCCCAGCAAATTAAGTGATTATTTTTAAAGTTAAAAAGTTTGTATGCAATATACATCTATTTAAACTTTATCCTCCTACTTGACTCTGTACGGTCATACAGAATAACTACCTATAACAAATGAAAACAGTTTATTACTATGCCTTACAAATTACTACATACCGAATAAACACTGTTTACTGTGAGCAGGTGGAATCTTCAGTCTGCTAATGTGAATACGGTGCCCTCTTGTCCTGTAAAGAGCATTGTTTTGAGAATGGCAAGTCTGCACAGATTGGTCCAGCAAGACTAAAGCCCGGGGAAGGAGGGATCTGATCATCATCTAATCTTTTCCTACTAATGGGGTGACCAAGGTCTCAGTGGTGTCAAGTGATTCAACCAAGCAATGGTGGATGCTCTGAGACACACGTGGGTGTCATTCAAGTTTGCAAAACTGCACATTCTACAGCAAGACATTAAGTGAGGCAAAAGGAAACTGAAAACTGCCACAAGAAATCAGTGTGACCTGAACTAGAACCTGACTAGTGTAGCCTTGGCAGAGGCAGGCTTGGCGTGAGTACCTGCTTCATTATGGAAATCTGTGCACTCTTGCACAAGAGACTGCTGCTGAGTTAATGATTGGATGATAAGATTTTGGACAAATGAGAAGGTTCAGAGTAAAAGGATTTTTTAAACAAGTTTTTGAAACACATTCATAAAAGCAGGCCATATGCTATCTTTTGAAATCTTAGAGAAACACTTTTTTTGCAATATAAAGTTCAATTTTATTAAACATATGGGTAATTTCAAAATTATTCAGAATAGTAAAATTAATTTGAAAATAATTAAAATTCAGAAAAACCTCAGGTGTGCATCCAAGCTCTGAGCAACCCTAATATGATATAAAAATGGCTGAGGAAATTTACAGTGAACAGGTGTGTTAAGTAATTGAAGGGGAAAAGTTCAGACATTAATTAGCAAGAATTATGAATATCTTTGTTAGGTTGTTTTTCTCTCAAATTGACATATTTGAACATATGTGTTAAGAAAATATTTAAAATTATGGATACAGACCCTAATTCTTGCTCAAGGAAAGTAAACTTTTATAATGGTTTATACTTTTGCCATCAGTCCCTGGATGAAACATAGAGAGGAAACAAAATGGGGGCCTAAAGCAAAAAAAAATATGATTTTAAATAATTTTGGGACTTTATCCAGTAAATCTTATGGTAGTCTTGAATTGCCCTTCATCAACATCCAGCCAAATATGGACAGATATTCTTAGAACTGGAGAAAAGGATAAATATGCCAAAAGTAAGACCCCAGTTCCTAGATTCAGAGGTTGTAAGTATTAAGGAGAACTAGAAGAAAAGTCAACATAATTAGAAAACAATATAATGACTACACAGAAAGATGCCTTGTGACATTAGGACTGTGCCAGGAGTGGGAAAGGACGGTGGATTTAGATGTTCACCAGGTAGAAAAGACTGGATCTGATTCCTTTTTTTTAAATTGATATTTATTTATTTCTTCAAGTTACATCTCCATCCACAGTGCCCTCTTTCTACCCCTCCCAGTCCCACCCTTTTCCCCCTCTCCCTCCTATCCCATTCCTCCATAGTGGGGTGTCCTTACATCAGTTCCTAACCCCCAGTTCAGCAGTCATATGAGGGCTAAGAGCTTTCTCTTGCACTGGGGGCCTACATGGCAGCACCACTAGGGCAAAGTGTCTCATTAACAGGTAACAAAGTCTATGTTCCTGTTCCTTTTGGTGTGTTGGTTGTAGGATCGTTATCCTGTACTATATGGCTAAAATCCAATTATAAGTGAATAGATGCCATGTGCATCTTTTCTGATTCTAGGTTAGCTCACTCAGCATGAGCTTTTCTAGTTCCATCCATTTGGCTGCAAATTGCATGATTTCCTTCTTTCTAATAGCTGAGTAGTATTCCATTGTGTAAATATACCACAGTTTTTTTTTATACATTCGTCAGTTGAGGGACATATGGGTTGTTTCTAGCTACTACAAATTAGGCAGCTATGAACATAGATGAGGAGATGTCCTTGTGTTTTGGTGAGGAATCATTTGGATGTATATCCAGAAGTGGTATGTCTGGGTCTTGAGGTAGACCTATTCCAAGTTTTCTAAGATATCACCAGATTGATTTCCATAATTGTAGGGAGTTAGATTAATTTAGATTTAGTAAATATATGATACAGTCTCTTAATTCGGGGCATGAAGATCAACTTGGCTGTGAGCGATTAGATTAGTTTATCAGCTTGTGGAAAAACAAGGATGAAGTCAGGTGAAAACAGGAAACAAACACGAGACTTAATGAACTGAAAAACAAGGTTGAAGCCAGGTGAAAAATAGGAAAGACTTAATGGACTAGAAACAAAGTATTTGGCCTAGCATTGTTTTCAGCTGCTAAGTGGGCAGAGCCCAAATTAAGCTGAAACAGAGTTCCTCCTATTTAAGGACAGTGCATGGAGCCCCATCCAAGAGGACCCCGATGCCAGAGAGCTCTGAGAGTCCTGCTGAAAAAAGTGCTGGCAATCAGTTGATGGCCAGATCTCCCTGAGGCAGAAAGAAGCTGGTGAGCAAAGAAAGCCTCAGCAAGACAGCAAAAGGCCAAGGACTAAACCCTGTGGCTCAGCTTTTGCCTAGAGGGGTTTGATCTGTCCAAACTGTGGCTGGCTTTAAGGACTGAGGCAGAGCGGCAGAGCTGCTGATGCGAAGGGGCTGGGGTCTCCCAGAGAGAAGAAAGCATCAAGACTTGTTTAAGGTAAGACTGTGATAGCCAACTTACCCTGACAAATCTACATCTGAGACATTCCAGAAAAAAAGACTGCCAGGTGCTTTAAAGGGTCTACAACAGAGACTGTGTTCCTGACAACTGAGAACCTGCCCCAGAGACTGCATCCTTCTAAAAGGTTAGGAAAATAATTATCAATAGGATTAGTGGTTAGGTTAAAAGGGTTGTAGGAATTTGTAGGGTTAATAGTTAAGAAATTGTTGGTATTTGTTATAAGTGAATAGTTATTAGTAAATAAATACTTAATAATAATTTTAAAAGTTCAGTAACACATAGTGGTTGTATAAGTTTGCACTCCCACCAGCAATGGAGTAATGTTCCCCTTTCTCCACACCCTCGCCAGCATGTGCTGTCATTTGAGTTTTTGATCTTAGTCATTCTGACAGGTGTGAGGTGGAATCTCAGAGTCGTCTTAAGTTGCATTTCTCTGATGATTAAGGATGTTGAGCATTTCTTCATGTGTCTCTTGGACATTAGAGATTACTCCTTTGTAAATTCTTTAGCTCTGTTCCCCATTTTTTGATTGGATTATTTTGTTTCTTGGCATTTAATTCCTTGAGTTCTTTATAAACTATGGATATTAGCCCTCTGAAGGATGTCGGGTTGGTAAAGATCTTTTCCCAATCTGTAGGTTGCCATTTTATTCGAATGACAGTGTCCTTTGCCTTACAGAAGGTTTTCAGTTTCATAAGGTTCCATTTATTGATTGTTGATCTTAGAGCCTGAGCTATTGGTGTTCTGTTCAGGAAGTTGTCACCTGTGCCAATGAGTTCGAGGCTTTTCCCCACTTTCTCTTCTATTAGATTTAGTGTGTCAGGCTTTATGTTAAGGTCTTTGATCCACTTGGACTTATGTTTTGTGCAAGGTGATAAATATGGGTCTATTTGAATTCTTTTACGTGTCGACATCCAGTTAGACCAGCACCATTCCCAAGAGGAGCAGAAGGCAGGAAATCATCAAACTTAGGGCTGAAATCAACAACTTAGAAGCAAAAAGAACAATACAAAGAATCAAAAAAACCAAGAGTTGGTTCTTTGAGCAACAAAATAGACTAATCCTTAGCCAAACTGACAAAAAGGCAGAGGGAAAATACCCAAATCAGTAAAATAAGAAACGAAAAGGAAGAAATAACAACAGACATCAAAGAAATCCAGAGAATCTTTAGGTCTTACTTCAAAGATCTTTGCCTCACAAAATTTGAAACCTAAGCAAAATAGACAATTTTCTTGATAAATTCCACCTACCAAAGTTAAATCAAGATCAGGTTAACAAATTAAACAGTTCTATAACCATTAAGGAAATAGAAACAGTCATTAAAAGTCTCCCAACCAAAAAAAAAAAAAAACCCAGGGCCATATTGTTTCAGCTCAGAATTCTACCAGACCTTCAAAGAAGAGCTAATACTAATACTCTTCAAACTCTTCCACAAAATAGAAACAGAAGGAACACTGCCAAACTCATTCTATGAGGCCATAGTCACCCTGATCCATAAACCACACAAAGACCCAACAAAGAAAGAGAACTTCAGACCAATTTCCCTCATGAACATAGACACAAAAATACTTAATAAAATACTGGCAAACTGAATCCAAGAACACATCAAAAGTATCATACACCATGATCAAGTAGGCTTCATCCCAGGAATGCAGGAGTGGTTCAACATACGAAAATCCATCAAAGTAATTCACCATATAGACAAGCTGAAAGAAAAAACCACATGATCATCTTGCTAGATGCTGAAAAAGTATTTGACAAAATCTGTTTTCTTTTTTAAAGTTCATAAAAATTATTTAAAGAAAGAAAAAATGCATAAAACTTTAGAATTACAAAGAAACCCACTGCACTGTTGACAGGCAGCAAGAAGCAGAGCACCCTCAGGGTGTTGTGCTGTGTAAAACAATGAGGACTATGCTCAGCTGAGTAACTGTGCAAGTTAAGTACTGCATGACAAGCCCTGAAAGGGCAAAAGAGGCCTTGGTAATGAAGCCATGTGAAGAAACTGAAGAGACCTTGAGGAAAGTATTTAGAATTGGAAGAACCTTAAAGAGCGTCTCATGAAATCCCAAAGATGTTTGAAAATTCTGTAAGTATGCTGAGGAGAGTGAGGAAAATTCACTTTGAAGCTGCAGACAAAGGATCTCTGCTATACTCTGATAGAAAGTTCAGGAACAGGCTGTCTCTGCAACCATGAGGCAACTCTTGGACTATATGATCTAGCTGAGAAGCCCAGAAGCCCAGACAGCACATCCTGATTTCTTCTTGCCTCTTATACTAAACAGGCAAAAAAGAGAGAGAATTTTCAAAGTTCCAACTTCTGCAGACATCAAATGATGATAACACTTAGGAAAAGGCACATCCTTAAGATTTAAAATACGGACAGAGAGGACTTCCGGGTAAGATGGTGGACTAGAAACCTCACCACTGAAACTCGGTGAAAGAGAGCAGCAAAGATAACAAGGCCAGATGGTCTTACGCAAAAGACAAACAAGGTCTGTAGACCAATTTATTAAGCCGGAGGGAGATCTCTGCAGGAAGTCGGGTGCTAGAGCTGAGATTCAAGCCTGCCTGTGGCTTGCAGAATAAAGCTGCCCAGGCAACAGGGATAGAAACTACAAAGGAGAGCTTTGCTTTTCTTCACCACCAGGTTTGCAGGACTAGGAACTATATCATAGTAAAGGCAGGCTCAACACAACAATAACCTGATTATTCAACTGAAATATAAAAAGCCCAAAGAACTTAGAACGACATATTGCAAGTTCTGAAAGTATGCAACTGTTAACCCAGATTATTATACCCAGAAAAGCTATCTGTCATAATTAAAGGAATTTTTTTTAAACTTTCAATGATAAAAATAAACTAAAGGAATCTAGCACTAAGTGAGTTCTGCAGAAGATACTTGTAGGAGCTTTTCTGACTGAAGAGAAAAGTAAATCCATCCACGAGGCCACAGAAAAGAATAAATTGTGCTAGAATAATACTAAGCAAGAGAAGAAGAGAAGAAAGAGAAGGAGGGAGGGAGGGATGGAGGGAGGAAGGGAAAGAAAGGGATATTAACCAAAGTTCAAATCCAGGCACTCTGCTGGTAAACTAAACAGGAAAGTAGGAACTTAAAACTGTTTCCTAAGACCTCAGAAATGTCAAGGACAATGATTTAGAGAACCATTCTGTCAAGAAGCTTACCAAAAATCAAAATAGAGAAGACCTTATCTGGAAAGATTTGCTGGTACAGTCACTGTCTAATGGAGTCAGTCTAAACATTCATAGGAAATATATAAAGTTTTTAGGAAATACAAACTGTCAGAAGCATCATCAACTTAGAATGAAGTAGCTGAACAGAACTCAAGAGCAACAAGGCCTCTGTATATCACACTTCTGCAGAACAGAACTAAGCCGAGAGACATGTACGACTTGCACATGTACACTTGCTTTCTTGAGAGTGGATGAGAATGACTCAGAATGAAACCAAAGCCTGAAGGTGGGGGCCAAGATCTATGGAACTCAGAACCCAATAACCTTGAATCTCAAACAACTTCACAGCTACTCTATACCAGTAAATCTCCTGAATCCTTTTCTCCTCTGACTGTCTTAACCTGCCCACCACTGCCTATCAGGTGTCTATGGTGGGGAGGAATATCTCCCTTTAGTTTTCTTGTCTCTGAACTTGGAGAAACTGTACTCTGAAAACTAAATCTGAAGAGTTTCCCTCAAGAAAATGTCTCATCACCGAGACTAGACTTGAAAGATGATATTCTTGACTAGAAACTGATGCCACAAGAAGCTTGACTTTGAGAGGCACTGAAGTAGGAGAATTTTTTGAGTGGTAGGATCATGTCTCATTGGAGATCAAAAGAATGGACAGTGATGACCAGCCCAAAAATATTCCTCGTGATTTTCATTTCCTGTTGTTCTTGCCTTGAAGTCTTTTTCCACACTGAAGAGGGTATTGTGGGAATTCCAGAATGTTGTTGCTGGGACCCTCATCTTTCTCTCTTTCCCTCAGTTTATTGCTCTGAGAAGCCAGTTGTCACAGAATCATCCCTGTGGGAAAGTCTCCCTGGCAAGGAGCTGAGGCTTCTGCCATGATTGGAATCAGTTTGACAGCTCTGCACTGAAATGCTGAGAAATGGATCCTCCAGCCCCATCATGGCTTTGCTAGTTGTGGTTGTAGTAAAGAAAAACACCACCACCAATGACCTGACCCTTCAGAGTTATATGTTCTAAAGTCAAATTCCACCCCTGTAAGCCAATCATGAGAAGGTTGCCATACTGTGCCCAGTCAGAGGCCTAGAAAGCAATGGCTTTAGTACAGCTTTATTGTTGAAGGAGTGAGGGAAATGAAACAAATACATGTGAAGTTTCTAACCTTTAATCAGGAGTGGAAGTATGGATCAGTGTGAAGCATGTGCTTAGCATGTACAAGAAGCTGAACCATATCCTCAACACTGCAAAAGTAAAATAAGATGAACCTCAATGTGGAGGATTCAAAGAGAAAAAGAGAGGAGCCAAGGAAACCAGCAATGGAACATGAGAGTCCTACAGGGTGTTTCAGCTAATACACATCAAAGATAAAATTGGGGTGAAAAGGTGCAAGGTGTGGATGTGGCAGAGGGAGGTGGATGGTGGCTTACAGAGGTACTTTTGCCATTGTTATTTCAACTTTTCGCAGAAATTGTAGGATTTACTTTTAAGTGGAATGAGACTCAAAAAGGTAATTCTACTAGGAGCGTGGAATGGCTCAGGTGTTCTTGTGGTGTCTTCTTTGCCATTTTGTGTCTACTCTGCGGTATCCCTCATTGGACTTTAGAGGATAAATTTCTTGTTTAACAGTCCAGTCCCCAGCAGGGATTCTGGGATGATATGCTGAACTAGTGGAGGGACACTTTAATGTGTGCATTTGGAGCAGAGAATGCCTTCAGGGGAACCCAGGGAGATGAGTACACTCCTAGGGACTTGTGTGTTCCCCAGTCAACTCAATGAGAAACTAAGGGAAGAAGTAATATGAATTTTTTTTTCCAGGAACAAAGGATTATATGAGATTTTGTGGTCATGCAGAGTGATTTTTGTCTGTGAGTTCTTATAAAAGACTCATATAGAAGTGAAGTAAGATATAGAAAGTACTGACTTAATCAAGAATATACCCCAGAGATTGGGAGGGAGCATTTAAAATGATAATTCCTGTCTTCTTCCCATGTGTTTATTTACTTAATAGCAGAAGCTTTTTAATTAGCATAATGGATATTACAATTATTTTTAGTTGGTAAAATGAGTAGTGTCTCAAGCATGTGGGTTGGCTAGAAAAGCAGCACATATATTTGCACCATTACATGAAGAATGAGAATATAATATAATAAGAATATAATTCATGGCCTTACTCTTCAACTCCTACATTCATGTGATTGCTTGTCTTGCCTCAGCCTCTTAAACAGCTGGGATTAGAGGTATGCACCATGTTATTCTATATATACTGCTATGTAATAAAGAACTCGAAGGCCCAGGAACCTATACTCTTTTTAAATTTGTATTTATTCGGAGGATCCAAGATGGCGCTGTCCATAGTGCATGGTATCTGAGTAGTGGGTGAATAAGATTAGTCACTGTGGAGTGAACGTGAGGTCGGGCAGCTAACTGTGAAACACAGATGGTGTCTGAATTTCTGCGGCAAACACTGAGACTGGTCACCATGGAAAACAAACAGCACACGGAGGCCCCAGAAACACCACCCTGAGATCAGCCAGCTCTATCAGCCATCTGGAGAGGAATGCCGGCCAGAGTGGATCCAGCCCACAGCTCCAGCCACAGATCAGCGGTCCAGACTCTGTTCCTGAGATCCAGCCTGCACATGGACCTGTACACCCAATTTGGAAAAACAGCCAGACCACAAGAGCAAAGGTAAGTAAGATTTTCTTTCTGGAGTTCCCAAAATGGCGGCACAGTGTGCACTTTAGCTGAGTGGCAGAGACCAAACTCAGCCACACCAAAGCAATCAGGAGCCAAGACTGACTGAAAACAGAGCCAGCAACAGTGTGCTGGCCACAAGCATTGGGGCGGGTCACTCACCCAAGCACCCGAGCTTTTGAGGCAGTCAGCAATAGGCCCACTGACACTGGCACCCATCTTGGGTGGAGCTCCCTGCCTGTGAACCAGAATGGCTGTGTCAGTGAGGGGAGAACACAGGCCCAATCGCAAATCGACCTGCCTTCCTGAGGAGACCCACCAGCTCTCAGGGCCTCACAGGATAGCCTCCTCTCCACTCCAATCCCCTGTATATAGGTCCAATTGGGTCACAACCAGTTGAGGAGAGCAGCAGTCACTCTCCGAGAGCCAGTCTATTACAGGAACCTGCCCATCATACAGAGGCAGACCCCAGGATTTCAGGATCATCCAGCCCCACAACGGGGTTTTCCTGAGCACCAAGGCCAACTGGCATCAGAAGCAACCTGACAAGACCAGGGTCAACCAGATGACTAAAGGCCAGAGCAAGAACATGACCAAAAAAGCCCAAAACAATATGACGTCTCCAGAATCTAACTATAATGCTACAGAAAACCCTGTAAATCCTAACACAAATGAAACAAAGGAAAATGACCTTAATCCTATGCTTATATTAATAATAGAAGGCTTAAGGGAGGAAATCAAATACCTCAGAGAGCAACAACAAAATACTACAAAAGAAGTGATGGAAGTGAATAAAGCTGTTAAAAGAATGGAAGACCTGAAAAGGGAAGTTAAAGCAATAAAGAAAGCAGAAAAGGAACTTCAAAAACAAGCCGTCACCAACAGAATACAAGATGTGGAAGGAAGAATGTCAGACACAGAGGGTAAAATTGAAGAAAGTGATACATCTGTCAAAGAAGATATAAAATCCAAAAAAGTCCTGACACAAAACCTTAAGGAAATCAAGGACACTATGAAAAGATGAACCTCAAAATAATAGGAATAGAAGAAAGAGAAGATTCTCAGCTCCAAGGACCAGAAAATATCTTCAACAAGATCGTAGAAGATCGCATTTCATTTTTTTTCTTTACCTCCTAACCCTTCCATCCCATTTCTCTGGGGTGGGGTGTCCTTATATAACAGTCCCTCATCTCAGTTGAGAGGTCGTATGAGGGCCAAGAGCCTCTTCATTCATTGGGGATCTACGAAGCAGTACCATCAGTGAAAAGTGTCTCGTTGCCCGGGAGAGAGAACTACTAAACAAACAAACCAATAAGCATACAATAGATAAAAAAGACTAAAAAATAGAAAAAATATAACTAATATATAAAAAATAGATAAAGACTAAAAATTAAAAATAAGAAGTCTATGGCCAAGTTCCCTTTGGTGTGTTAGTTGTAGTATCAATACCTTCTACTATATAGCTAAAATCCTACTATAAGTGAATAGATGCCATATGTGTCCTTCTGAGTCAGGGTTAGTTCAATCAGGATGAGCTTTTCTAGTTCCATCCATTTGGCTGCAAATTGCATAATTTCATTGTTCCTGATAGCTGAATAGTATTCCATTGTATAGATGTACCACAGTTTTTTGACCCATTCTTCGGTTGAGGGACATCTGGGTTGTTTCCAGTTTCTAGCTATTACAAATAAGGCTGCTATAAACATAGATGAGGAAACTTCCTTATGATTCCATGAAGAGGCATTTGGATGTATACACAGAAGTGGTATGGCTGGGTCCTGAGGCAGAGCTATACCAAGTTTTTTAAGATATCGCCAGACTGACCTCCATAGTGGTTGCACAAGCCTGCATTCCCACCAGCAATGGAGTAGGGTACCCCTTTCTCCACACCCTCGCCAGCATGTGCTGTCATTTGAGTTTTTGATCTTAGCCATTCTGACAGGTGTGAGATGGAATCTCAAAGTCGTCTTGAGTTGCATTTCTCTGATGATTAAGGATGTTGAGCATTTCTTCAAGGCCTTTTACTACTAATTGTCATAAACTGTTTAGGATAATTAAGAAATGCAAACTAATGGTTATGCAAGCCAGTCATTCTGTTAGGTACTATGACAGCCTATTATAGTTACTTCCTAAGCTAATCAGAAATAAACCGGCAAGAGACAAGCAACATCTGTTTACCCTAATATAAGAGATAGATAGGGCCTCTTCAAAAACCTCAAGAGATCTGCAGAATATGGCATTCAAAGATGTTTTCGTAACTTTAGATTTTTTTATATCAAGACATATCAACTCCTGACAGCACCCCCTATTCTCCTCCAAGTAGAAGATGAGCATCGAAGAATCTCTAGTGGGAGATGATTGAATTAGTCGCAAGCCTATCTCTTGGTAGGAAAAGCCCCTTGCCCCAACTGTAGACAGAATGCTGTCCAAAAGGACAAAACCTGGAATCAGGTAAGTCGACAGCCTAGCTCTTCCAAGACAGGGTAGGTAAGTCCTTCATAACCCCTGTTCTACAATCAATGTCTGTCAGAGAAACGGGGCCAAATGACTGAAGATCGATGCTGTAATGTATGGAGAGAAAATGGGAACTGTCCAGGCAGCCACAGGTATGTCATTTCTTAGTTTGGGAAGCTGCAGGCCCTGCACTTCCTATAAAATCAGATATATTTATCCCTCTCAGGTCTCTGAGGTGGTTGAAGAACAGATAGCTAGAGTCTCATAATTAAATTTTGAGTTGTTTAGGAGTCAAGAGAGTGTTATAGATCTTAGAAGATACTTTTAAAATTGTGTTGCAATGTTGCAAATTAGTATGAATGTTGAGTCAGATATAGACCTTTAAACTCATGGAGATGTTTAGATAGTAGAATGTTAAAGTCAAGTACCAAATACATATGGACTTGTCATTGGGAATGTACCTTAAGCCATATAACCCTCATAACTGTGGCCTAATTACCTCTGTTGTACTGTATTGTATTTGTTATTGTAAGAGAAAGAGCCATTTGTTGGACTGAAAGGGGAAACTGTAGGGGGAAATAAGATATACCTTAAACTTAAAAGAAAAAAAAAAGGGAAGAGGATGGGGGGTTGAGGGTGGGAGGATGGGACTGGAGGGGGAATAGGGAGGGGACTGCGATTGAGATGTAACTTGAAGAAATAAAAAATTAAGGAAAAAAAAGAATGGCAAAAAAAAAATTGGAGAGCATTTCTTCAAGTGTCTCTCAACCATTAGGGATTCCTCCTTTGTGAATTCTCTGTTTAGGTCTGTTCCCCAGTTTTTGATTGGATTATTTGGTTTCTTGGCATTTAATTTCTTGAGTTCTTTGTAAATTATGGATATTATCCCTCTGTCAGATGTGGGGTTGGTAAAGATCTTTTCCCAATCTGCAGGTTGCTGTTTCGTTCGAATGACAGTGTCTTTTGCCTTGCAGAAGCTTTTCAGTTTCATGAGGTTCCATTTATTGATTGTTGGTCGTAGAGCCTAAGTTATTGGTGTTCTGTTCAGGAAGTTGTCACCTGTGCCAATGAGTTTGAGGCTTTTCCCCACTTTCTCCTCTAGTAGATTTGGTGTGTCAGGTTTTATGTTAAGGTCTTTGATCCACTTGGACTTAAGTTTTGTGCAAGGTGATAAGTATGGGTCTAATTTCATTCTTTTATATGTCGACATCCAGTTAGACCAGCACCATTTGTTGACAATGCTGTTCTTTTTCCATTGTATGGTTTTGGCTTCTTTGTCAAAATTAAGTGACCATAGGTGTGTGGGTTCATTTCTGGGTCTTCAGTTCAATTCCATTGGTCAACTAGTCAGTTTCTATACCAGTACCATGCTGTTTTTATTGCTATTTCTCTGTAGTACAGCTCTCAGTATCCTTAACCACCAGAGAAATGCAACTCAAGACAACTCTGGGATTCCATCTCACACCTGTCAGAATGACTAAGATCAAAAACTCAAATGACAGCACATGCTGGCGAGGTTGTGGAGGAAAGGGAAACACTCCTCTATTGCTGATGGGAGTACAAAGTTGTGCAACCACTATGGAAATCAGTCTGGCGATATCTTAGAGAACTTGGAATAGCTCTACCTCAGGACCCAGCCATACCACTTCTGGGTATACATCCAAATGATTCCTCACCAAATCACAAGGACGTTTCCTCGTCTATGTTCATAGCAGCCTTATTTGTAATAGCTAGAAACCGGAAACAACTGAGATGTCCCTCAACTGAGGAATGGATTAAAAAAAAAAAACTGTGGTACATCTATACAATGGAATACTACTCAGCCATTAGAAACATTGAAATCATGTAATTTGCAGCCAAATGGATGGAACTAGAGAACCTCATCCTGAGTGAACTAATCCAGACTCAGAAAGACGCACATGGCATCTATTCACTTATAATCGGATTTTAGCCATGTAGTTCAGGATAACTATATTACAACCAATGCACCAAAAGGAACAGGAACATAGACTTTGTTACCTGTTAATGAGACACTTTGCCCTAGTGGTTCTGCCATGTAGGCCCCCAGTATTTGAGGAAGCTCTTAGCCCTCATATGACTGCTGAACTGGGGTAGGCCTAAAACCCTTAAGGAAATAGAAGTCATTAGAAGTCTTCCAACCAAAAAAAGCCCAGGACCAGATGGTTTAAGCTCAGAATTCTACCA
Organism: Lophiomys imhausi; assembly: GCA_907164525.1. Taxonomy (NCBI): domain Eukaryota; kingdom Metazoa; phylum Chordata; class Mammalia; order Rodentia; family Muridae; genus Lophiomys; species Lophiomys imhausi. Next base: position 6,004,666 of record CAJQZJ010013043.1, read on the forward strand.
GACTTACAAAGAGGAGCTAACACCAATATTCTTCAAACTCTTCCACAACATCAAAACAGAAGGAACACTGCCAAACTCATTCTATGAGTTCACAATCACCCTGATACCTAAACCACACAAAGATCCAACAGAGAAAGAAAATTACAGACCAATTTCCCTTATGAAAATTGATGCAAAAATACTCTATAAAATACTTACAAATCAGATCCAAGAAAACATCAAAAGTATCATACACCATGATCAAGTAGGCTTCATCCCAGGGATGCAGGAGTGGTTCAACATACGAAAATCTATCAATGTAATTAATCCACCACATAAACAAGCTGAAAGAAAAAAACCACATGATCATCTCATTGGACATGGAAAAAGAATTTGACAAAATCCAGCACCCCTTCATGTTAAAAGTCTTGGAGAGATCAGGCATACAAGGACCATATTTAAACATAATAAAGGCAATTTACAACAAGCCAATAGCCAACATCAAACTAAATGGAGAGAAACTTAAAGCATTTCCTCTAAAATCGGAGACGAGGCAAGGCTGCCCACTCCCTCTGTATCTCTTCAACATAGTACTTGAAGTTTTAGCTAGAGCAATAAGACAACTAAAGGAGATCAAGGGGATAAATGTTGGAAACGAAGAAGTCAAAGTATCCTTGTCCACAGATGATACAATAGTATACATAAATGACCCCAAAAATTCCACCAGAGAACTCTTACAGCTGATAAACTCCTTCAGCAAGGTGGCAGGATACAAATTAATTCAAAACAACCCAGATGTCCCTCAACTGAGGAACGGATAAAAAAACAAACAAACTATGGTACATCTACACAATGGAATACTACTCAGCCATCAGAAACAATGTAATCATGCAATTTGCAGCCAAATGGATGGATCTAGTAAAGCTCATCCTAAGTGAGCTGACTCAGTCTCAGAAAGATAAACATGGTATGTATTCTCTTATAAGTGGATATTAACCATACATCACAGGACAACCATCCTACAACCCACAGACCCAAACAGATAGGAACCTAGCATAACTATCCTAGGAAAAACTCCACCCAGCAGTGAGTCATGGAATCTGCTGCAGGTTAATGGAACACCTTACCCTTGATGGTGGTTCATATCAAGCCCAGTACAAGAGGAAGCTTTTGGCCCTCATATGAATGACTAACTGAGGGAGTATGATATGTGAGGGCCTACCTCATATGAGGAAAAGAAGAGTACCAAGAAGAGGAATAGTGTGAGAGGGATGGGCGGGGAGGGAAGGAGGGATTTGTTAGGTACTAGTGTAGTGTATCACAGATGTTTTCTAGGTTAATCAGAAATCAAGTTGCTAAGAGACAAGCAACATTTGCTTATCCAAATATAGGGAGATAGATAGGTGGTCTTCCAAAACCTCAAGAGATCTGTAGAATATGGCATTCAAAGATGTTTTCTTAACTTAAGATTTTTTTTTGATATTGAGACATGTCAGCTCCTAACAGCACCCCCTATTCTACTCCAAGTAAATGATGAGCATCAAATAATCTCCATTTGGAGACGGCTGCATTCGTGGCAAGTTTGTCACTGGGCAAGAGAAATCCCTTGCTTCAACTGTAGACAGAATGCTGTCAAAAAATGACAAAACTTGGAAGCAGGCAAGGCGATGGCCTACCTCTGCCAAAACAGGATAAGCAAGTCCTTCATAATTCCTGCTTTATAAGTAATGTCTATCAGAGATACTGGGCCAAAAGGCTGATGATAGATGCTCTATTGTATTGAGAGAAACTGGGGACTGTCCAGCCAGCCAGTTGTCTGTCTTAGTTTTGGAAGCTGCTTGCTCTGAACTTCCTGTTTATTCTTCTCAAGTCTCTGATGTGGTTGAAAACTAGATAGTTATAGTCTCAGAGTTAAATTTTAAGTTGTTTAGGAATTAAAAGGATGTTTTAGGTCTAAGAAGATGTTGTTAAATTGGTAATGCAAGTTAGGATGGAAACTGAGTTAGGTATAGAACTTTAAACTCATTGAGATAGATAGACAACAGAATATCAATATCAGTTGCCAAATACATATAGAGTGGACATTGAGAATATGTTATACACTATAATTTTCATAATTGTGGCCTAATTGTTCTTATGTTTTGTATTGTATTTACTGTTATAAGAAAAAGAGCCTGTTATTACACTAAAAGGGGGAGCTGTTGGGGGGAAAAAGATACAATGTAAATTTAAAAACAACAACAACAACAAAGCAGATAGGAGGGTAGGGGGGAAGAGAGTAGGATGGGGGGACCTGCAGGGGGAGGAGGGAGGAGACTTTGAGATGTAACTTGAAGAAATAAATAAATGTTTAAAAAATTTATTATTCAAGTTACATCTTGATTGCAGCCCCCTCCCTGTAGAAGTAATTAATGAAGTTATGTTGAGCACCATTTGTAGAAAGAATTAATTAAATTATTTACTTACTATTTAGATTTTTATTAATTGGTCAGCGGTGTTAATCCTTAACCCGCCATTATAAGTGAGCATTCAGAGACCTGATGGATTTTAACAAGCTTTGCCTGGATTGTACAATCTTGGCCCATCTAAGCTAGCTCTTAATTCTATTACCCAAATATGATGCCATATATACATGTGTCCCCTTGGACTGCTATTTTCCATGCTCTGCCAATGTTCCAGGTCACGTTGGAGGACGTTCTTTTCTCTAACCCATGGTGTGTGTCCTTCTTCCTGCTCTTTGCTTGTCTCTCTTGGAGGCTTCTCCTAGCTACATCTACTTTTGGAGGCTTCTTCTTCTGGAGGCCTTTTCTGGTTACTGGAGGCTGTTCCTCATTCTCCTGGAGGATTCTTCTACCCATCAATCTCTCTGCTTCAGAAGTCCGGGCACCTTAGTTCCGCTTACCTCTGTCTTTGCCCAATCTCAGGTGTCAGCATTTATTCAATCAATCAGAGACAATGATTAGAAAACAAAGTAACAGACAGCAAGCAAAGCAATTAATTAACATTTAGAATGCATAACATCACCCCATCCCCTCCCTCCTCCTCTCCTAGTCTCACCATCCAACTCTCTTTCCCTTCTCCTTCATCTCCTTCTCTTCGGATGAGGGGAATGCCCTACATATTGACCCCCTTGTTCATCAGTCACATGAGGGCTAAGAGCCTCCTCTTGCACTGGGGCCTCACATGGCAGCCCAGCTAGGGTAAGGTGTTCCACTAACAGGCAACAGAGTTCATGACAGAGATAGGTCCCCCTACTCCACTTGTTAAGGGATCTGCATGAAGACCAAGTTGCCTATCATCTATACATGTGTAGGGGGCCTAGGTCTACTCTACATATGCTTTTTGTGTGGGAGGGGCAGGTTAATGTTTCAGTCTCTGTTAGCCTCTAGGGGCCTAGGTTGTTTGGTTTTGGAACCTATACTCTTAAGCATGTCTCTCAGACCTTCTAATTCCATTGCCCATTTGTCCAGCCATTCATTGAGAATGCTGTCACCTGATCCAGCTGGACAGCTGAACCAAGTAAAGTTCAATCACTATTGCAAATTCACTAGAGGCAGATACTGTCGTTTCCGTGTTGGGTGAACCCTTCATACAGAGCATTTACGAAGGCCCTGAAAGGCTAGAAAGCAGGGGTATTCTTAGACTAACATAGAAGTTTGTCTTTCCATAGTGTACTTGCCATTCACCATTTGCAGGTGTCTCATAATTGAACCTAAACCTTGTTCTCCTTGTAGTAAATTCCACCTACAAGACAGGTTGTAGGGATAGGTAGCTATTTATTACCTTCAATGGCTTCTAACTACTGAGAAGATTGCAATGGTGGTAATATCCCCATTTTGCTCATCTAAGCATGGGAAATGAGGTTAGCCTTGCGTGGTGATTATTCTCAGCTTTTCTGCCCAATTGTGCCCATAGCATTAGTGAGCTGGGGACTCCAAGAAAGCTCTCATCACTGCCTCCTTGACAGCTTGCCTCTGCTGGAGAGATACTTTGTGCCAGCACCATTGGCTGGTGTGACTGGGTGTTGACAAGGACCAGAACAGCTGCAGGGAGGTGATTTATAGTGCTATTCTGCCATAAGAGGTCACTCCCCCCTGACATGTTGGTACCTAAACTTGTGTAAGAGAGTTTTGGAAGTTTGCAGAAATAGCAATGATCGTGCTGGAGAGATGGCTCTGTGGTTAAGAAATAGAAATAACCATTGAGAGGCCCATGAGCCACCTAAATACAAAAGAAGCTCTTATATGAGACTCTATTTATACCTAGTGATATTCAGAGAAAAATGAAAACAAGTGCTTAAGGAAGTCTATTTTAGGAGGTATGGAAAGATGTTATTGGCAGGAAGATCCCAAGGACCCATCTTCTCATGAGCCCAGAATGGTGTCCCACTTTCCTGGTAAGTAGTGGGGAAGGAAGTAGGAAGGGTCTAATGGCCTCCTTCTGTGGCAAGTTGAGGGAGACAAACCTGTCCACTTCAGTTCACCTTGGGAGAGGGACAAAGGAAGACAGGAGAGGACTTGACTGCTACCTAAGTGGCAGGTCCTTGAGAATGCACCCTGAGAACTTATTTCTGAGGAAGAATGGGTTCATGAACAGTGATGTGATTGGTGGGTGAATGTGGCTTCCTCCTTGTGGGGAAAACGTCAGATGACTCATCTAAAGGGTCAGGCCTGAGAGACTGGGTTCAAGAGGGGTGTATGATTACTCTGATGGAAAAAAAAAAAAAGCCACCTCCTTCACCTGCAATAGAGGGACTGAAAGATTCATGTCCCTGGGTAGGGACTCCATGGCTCAAGAACACATCACCGCAGACCTCAACCAGTTCTGACACTGCCCCAGCTGTGCATGCAGATTTGGAAGCTGAACAGTCCCGTCTCCAGAGTAGACACTCAAGCCCAACAGACAACACTGCAGCCAATGGCAGGGCAGCCACTTGGCACTGAGGTTCATGCTGGGGAGTTCTCACTGGCAGATGCTGAGGGGTAATAGAGCTGTGCTAAAGGGATTGACTGGACAGCTCCACTCCAGTCTCTGTTCCTCGACAATTTGAATATATATGCATGCATATATGTGTGTGTGTGTGTATATATATGGATCAATAGGAAAAAGAGCTGATAATAGGAAAGAGATCAACAGGAAAAAGGTTGTCCCTACACTGGAGCAATCACATCTTCAAGTGTGACAGCTACTTTTTCTCCTATGGAATTGTCTGCTAGTCACCCAGATGGGTCTGGAACCCCTAAAAACATGAAGCTCCTTTAAGGTACCTTGGAGATCTTAATGTCATATACGATCAGACCGTCAAAAAAGAGGGGGTTTGCGTTGCATTTACCAAGGCTTCTTTGTTGATTAATTTAGATTGTTAACAAAGATAAGTAAGAACAAGGAAAATAAGATATTGATATTGTTCTTTAATACAACACACACGTATGACTTACAGTACACCTTCATAAGGCAAAGAAATACAGCCAAATGTTCCTACTACATTCATAAATAAAAATATACATGACATATGCAGTCACCACACAATCTACTTTTCATTCTGATCTGCATGAATGACTCTCTTCAGAAGGACACACTGACATCTATCAGCTAGGGTGCCAGCAAAATGCACATATGTCCAGTTTCTCCATTCAGGGGTTAGGTATCTACTGTTCTTTAGAGTGGATGGTTGTGTTACCTTATACGCCTTCATGGAAGGTGAGACTGTCCATATATATAGATCACTTATGGAAACCCACCTCACCAACGTGGGACAAGAAGACAGGTGTGACTCTCTTAATTTGAGAAACTGAAAACTTTAGACTGCACAAGGACATGATCTGAATCTGGAGCCCAGTGGCACTCATCCATTTTTGTGTGTGTGTGTGTGTGTCACTGAAAGCACTTGGCCATTTGGAAAAGAAATTTTCATCTCAAAAAGGTCACAGAGGAGTTGATGTGTAGCTCAGTGGCACAACAAGGTCCTGGGGCCCATTCCCAGCATGAAAGGAAGGAAGGAAAGAAGGAAGGCAGGCAGGAAGAAACAAAGGAAGGAAAGAAAAAAGAAGTGGGAGAGAGGGAGGGAGGAAGGAAGGAAGGAGAAGATAAGCAAGCAGGCTAGAAGGAAGGCAGGACAGAAGGAAGGAAATGAAGGAGAGAAGAAAAAAAGAAAAGAAAAAGAGAGGGAGAAGGCAGAGGGAAGGAGGGATGGAAGGAGGGAGGGAGGGAGAAGGAGGCAGGCAGACATACTACCTGGCTCTTAGAGGAATATCATACTGAATAAGATGGACTAAATTCTAACTTAAGGAAAAAAACTAAGTGAAGGAAAAAATTTACAAAGCAAACACAATGTCTAAGCTCTGGAGACACTGAACAGCGAGCTTCAGCCAGTGTGGCCCACAGAGATGGCAGAGCTGAGGCTAACCACCTCAGGCCACAGGCCCCTGCCTCACCTGCTTGCTTATACTTTTACAAATAAATTTTCCAAGCAGACTGGCCCAGAACCCAAATCAAACAAGCACATGTATGCACATTGGCACCCCTTGCCTAGGTGGGGGAGTAACAGGGAGCAGCAAGTATGTAGAAGGAGGAGAAGGAATGAATTAAGAGCATAGCTCTCATTCCCTTAGTATAAAACCCATATTTTGATTCCAAAACAAGAAGAAAATTGACTATGCTAATTTCCATAACTATTCACATATTTCTCAAAACATCAATGTACACATGCTTATTTACACTTTTAAAGAAAGAAAATAAATTAATATCAGTTGGACAAAAAGCCACCAAAAAATAAACTCATGGGTCTCAGCACATATGTGTTACCTAATTTAACCTGTAAAGCTTTACTCTGAGAGAAGAATTTCTTTCAAAATTTTTTATGGAGCAGATGGGAGCATGATCCCTTTCTTAAATATCAACTGATTCTGGGCAAGTGTTGGTGTCTTTCATATTCTGAACATGGATATACTCCCTTTGCGTTTATTTACAGGCTATTTCTCTCCGAACAGCAGGACGTGTTTGTGCCTTGTTTCCTCCACTAGCTCAAGAAAGCAGCATTGGGTGGAAGTGATCAAAGCCTCTTGTGTGCACAAAAAGGGTGGAAGAGAATACAGCTCCTCAAAATCCTCATGACCTCTTGGAAAAGTTGATGACAAGAGCCTCAGAACAGCCAGACTCAACTTCTGAGTCCACCCTGTCATCTGGTTTGATTTCCCATCATAGTTGGCATCTAACAAGTTATGGGCTCTTACTAAAGCAGCCTTGTGTGGGGGTGGAGCGAGGGGACCAGCAAAGCCAGGCTGATCATCTCCTGCACCACTGTAACTCAATCTGTAATCATCAACTTGGCAACTGAACTCACCTCAGTTCACCTATAAAATGCTTCTGCTAGCATGGGCTACCCACCTTCCTCTTCAAATGTGCAAGCTTAACTGAACACTGAAAGACCCAGTCTCAAAGCAAGCTCCTTTCTAAAGCTTGAAAAACAAAAACTAAAGCAATCACACCCACTGGTTCCTGGGTCATCATGTAGATTCAGGTGGCCAAGAAATGCTTGTATGTGACCTAAGCTGTCCCTTCCACATGTGGCAGGCCCAGGTTAGAATGAAAGCTGCATGTCTGGGGACAGTGCATGCCTAGAACTGAAAATGCCCTTTAATGTAGGGTTTCCAATGAGACCCTTGTGTCCCATTTAGCATTTGAGTAAATGCCAGCCTGCTGTGGTCAAGAAGAATTAATGCTTGCACTGGCTTGTATTATTTCCCATACTCAGTAAACAGCATTAGCTAAGCATAGCACAGTAAGAGAACATTGAAATCAGAGCATCTTCTGCCTGTCCCAGCTCATGAGTGTGTGTGTTTTCTTTAGAAAGGAAGGAAAGAAGGAAGGAGGGAGGGAGGGAGGGAGGAAAAGAAAGAAAGGAAGGAAGGAAGGAAGGAAGGAAGGAAGGAAGGAAGGAAGGAAGGAAGGAAGGAAGGAAAAAAAACATTTTAGTGTTAATAAGGACATTAGAAACCAACTGTGGATGAATGCATGGGCCAAAAAGAAGAAAGACATGTGTCACAGCATGAGAACTCTGGCTGGAAGAAGCAGCTTTTTACAGCTAGCACAGCAACAAAATGGATAAGGGCCCTCCCTGAATGGCACCTACTGAACCCTTTACTTCAAAGTCGGGAATGGAAAGTCTATAAGGAGGCATTAGTTATTGGTGGGTATGCTTATGTGAGGGCTTGGTATGCCTTAAGTTGGCCCTCTGTGACAGGGCACCAAGTTATTTTTACCCACTGCAATTGCAATATCAACTTTTGGCTAAAAATGGAGCTATTGTTTGGCTGAATTAAACACAATGCCTATTTGGAAATGAGAAGCTGAATGTCAGTAGAATTTCAGGGAACTAAGCAAAGTCTTGTCTTCATGCAGAAATGTTTCTTGTTTTGCCTCAAACTATCATGTCCCCTAAATGCCACCTCCAGTAGTGCTCATGTTCCTTATTAAATATGTGGCAGGAAGTGGTCCATGAGCTAGGAAAAAAGAAGTTTGCAACCAATGCCAGGCATGGTGGTGTGTGTCTTTCATCCCAGCACTCTGGAGAAGATGTATGTGGATATCTATGATTTTGAGGCCAACCTGGTCTACTTAGCAAGTTCCACACCACCAAGGCTACATAGTGAGACCATGTCTCAAAAAAAAAAAAAAATTGCAGCCAGAAATCAGTTTTGCCTTGCCTTGCAATCAATGACCCTCATGAGAATTTGTATAGTTGTGGATTTGTATAGCTATGATTATTGGTCTTTTAAATGTTTCAGTTTACCCAGAAGCTGGAGAGCCACTTTATTGTCACCAACCCTGGAAACTGAACATTGTCTTTTCCCAGGATACACGGATCCATCTCCTACTGTTAACATCTGGGGCTTGAGGAACACTCTTATGACTATCTTTTGAAGGCTGTCATTTTAAGGACTAACCACAAATACATACCTCCCCAAACCACCATATTTAATGGGGATGAACTTGCCTGTTAGACCAGAGTAGGGGCACTCCGTAAAATGGTGTGTTATCAATCTCAACATGGAATCATCTACTGGGTAGAAACTGTTGCACTTGAAAGAGAGAGTTCAGAATACATGGAGGGTGCCATGTGCGACAAGAAGCCTTATGTTTCAGTGGCTTCTGGAGAATAATAAGCTAATTATCCACCAAATTCACCCTATCAGACCACATGGAAATGTAAACCAAAGCGTCCAAACCTTAGAATTTTCCTGGTCATACAGTTGCCCCCTTGAGAAGCAGAGTGCAACAACTGGAAGCTGTTTTCTCTTTCCAGAAGTATCCTCCAGATTTTTACATCTCAAGCACTGTTGTGGTAGTCCAAGAAAGAGCATAGCATGCCCGCTGCCCCACTAACATCCAAAACTAAAAACAAATATGAAAACACAAGAAGCCAAGGAGGCAGAGAAACATCTTCCCCTCTGTGCACTAAATGAGATGTGGGCTTCTGCTTGAGCCCCTAGGGAGTGGCCCTGGGTCACCCACTGAGCACTGCAGAGCCTCTCCAAGTTCAAGTTCAAGGCTGCCCCTGGTATGGCTGCCAGTCATCACAGGGGTCAAGGCAACAGAACTGCTGATTTTTCCAAAAGCCTTCTCAAAGCAGCAGCAACCACAGCAGTTTTCCTGCAAAGCAAACAAAATACCAATCTTGTTAATTCAGCAGGACTTTAAAATTGTAATTAGCTGGTTGCGCCCCTTAGGAAAACCACAGATGACTTTTCATAATGTATGTGTGTATGTGTGTGAGACAGAAAGAAACCATTTGACAGATCCCACTGCACACCAGGGCTGGGTTTTGTTTTGTTTTGTTTTTTCTTAAGTCTCTGTGAGTATTTTAACATTATTTGCAATAATGAAGGATAAGGCCTTCTTTGTTTCATTTGAAGCATAGCCACTCCTATGCTGTTGTCATCGGCCCACAATCAAACCCATTTCAGCATCAAAGTGAGTATTTGGGCTAGGCAGGGAATTTGGTCACCCATTATATCTGTGTTGGAGGGGTATGGGGGGGTTTCACTGACCCTCCCACAGTTGTCAGAAGCCAAAGTTCCTTATATAAAGTTACACAAAATTTGTGTAAACCCTACATACAAATCCCCACATTTAAAATCATCTCTAGGGGACTAATGGTGCCCCAATATAATGCTATATGAATAACTGTGACCCACTGTTTAGGGAACAGTGACAAGGAAACAGTGGGTACATTCAGCACAGACATGGTTTTTCTCCCCAAATATTTTCTATCTACATGCCTCATAGATGGGAAAAGATATAAAGTTGGGAATGATGAACAGAAAGCCACCAGGCTGATTTTAAAGGTGTTTTATTGGCGCATTAAGAAACCTCTAAAAAATTGAAGGAGTCTTATGAGTCTCAATTTACATTGTGAATTGAGCCTTATTCATAGGACCTACGTCTCTTCCTTTTCCACAAGAATACTCTTTAACCACCAGATTCTTTTGTTAGAAAAAAAATATGTATCTCAAATTTAGTTTCACCTACAAGATCTTGCCAGAAACCTCATTCATCTTCAAGCAAGAGGGCTTGCTCAGTGTTGATACCTACCTACATACCACACACACACACACACACACACACACACCACATACACACATACACACATATACACA
>CAJQZJ010013043.1:6015312-6030658 GCA_907164525.1 Lophiomys imhausi
TACACACATACACACATATACACACTCGCACACACACACACACACACACATACACATACACACATATACACACTTGCACACACACCACACACACACATTCCTTCTTTTTTTGTCTGATGAAGAGCATTGAACCTACAGCTCTTCATGTATTGGGAAGTACTATGTCAATGAGCTGTAGCCTCAGTTCTCGTTTATAGTTTTACATTTTGAGACAGCTTTAGTAAGTTATCTGGCCTGACCTTGAAGTCATTCTACAATCCAGGCTGGTCTGGAGTTTGCCATCCTGAGTTAATACTTTAAATTTAATTTTTAACACTTTAAATTTAATTTTTAAGAATAGAGGCTTCATGGTAGACTCCATACTCATTAAGCATGAGGCTGGGTTCTACTCCTAGAGTTGAGAATAAAGAGAAAGCAAGTGAATAATGAAGCAATCCGATTGTGTTGATCTGAAACCGGTCTTCCTGGCCTGCAAGGAGACTCCCAGGCCAAAGGGGTCTAAAGGAACCCAGGGAAGGGAGGCAGGCAGCCCACAACACTGTCAGGAGGCAAACCTGTCTGAGCTCAGTAATTCCAGCCAAGACTGTACCCAGCAGCATGGTGTGGCCAGCTCAGTGCTTCCTTCTCTGTCCCTGCATGGGCTGCACTGTCTTCCATCACACTGGGTTCAAAGTGACAGCTTTGGCATAGAAGGATTTTACCTCCTCCCACCACCATTTCCTCTTCATTCTGTCCCCACAGACCCTGGCGACAGGCCCAGGCCGCCTTGGAATGCAACCTCCTGTCACCCAGTGCATTCATTCCCACCAGGCCTCCAAAGTGACTCCAGTACTCTCGGTGGGAAGGTGGTTTGTGGCAAACCCTGGGGGTTTGTGATGACTGAGGACAAAAGTGCTTCTAAAGGAAAGGCTTGTGGAGAGGATAGATGGGGACTAGCTCTGCCTGGTTGCTCGGGGCCATGGCTGTTCACAACTCCTAGTGCAGGGTGTGGCTGAGTGCTGTCACTTAGCCGATAGGCCTTAAAGCAATGGCTTCCTCTGCTTCTTCTCACTTTATTGACCTTACAATTTTTGACAATCAAAAATGTGCTGTACACATGAATCCCAAACCTTCGCCTTGACTGTTCATGGATTCTTAGGTAAATGACAGACTCTTAAATTACCCTGACACAGAAGGCTACTACGTGTTTTCCAAACTCTGGCTTCAGCCTTTGATTACTATGTGCTTATTTATTCCCTCTCCATATTATACTCCAAAAGATTCAAGACCACTTAAAACAATATATCTGGAAGACAGACAAGCAGAATAATACAGATCAGAGTGAAAGATTAAAACCAGTTAGGTCTGGAGTTATGGCTCAGTGTTAGAGGTCTTGCTTAGCATACATAAGGCTCTGGATTTGTCCCAGGCACCACCAGATGGAAGAGGGGGTGTTTAAGTTACCCTTGCCCACTGCAAAAAAATAAGCCCCGTGCAGTTGTTAAAAGTTAGTTGCAAGAATGAGCATGCACTTTTTGTCTAAAATTAGGGTGGTATCTCCTTCCACGGGCTAAATTTTAGGATTTTAAGTATCTCTTGGTCAGTCTTCTTTAGGATATGCCTTGAATTCATTATTGGTATAAAAGAAGGCATACATAAAGCCATCCCTTAATAATCCAAAATAATTAAACATGGGGCATAGAAATCATATCTGAGTTTGTATGAAGTGATGTTTGTTGGGGGTCAGAGAACAAAGCCAGAGTAAAGTCAGAGGCAGCTGCCATGGTGGGGAAGGTAGGCTTTAGCTTCTAGAACAGCAGGGTGTCTCACTCCGCTGTATTCAGATAAACGGTGTATAGCCTCAGTTTGTTCTCCCGGGTTATCACTCACTGCCTCTGACTTAACACAAGTGTAAGAGTAACAACCTGAGACAGTTTCTGTGCAAAGTCTGGAGCCCACTGGGGGAGGAAGTCTCAGGGCTCTGCCACTGTTATCTCAGTGGGGCCACTTTACAAGCTGTGGCATAAGACTATCTACAATTCACACAATAGGGAACTGCACTTCCTCCACTGGGACATGGTGAAGTTGGAGTGAAGAAAACACAATAATCTGATTGGAATCCACCAGCTCAAACACTGCCTGTTTCCTTCAACATCTGTACAAGAAATACCCAACTTTTCTCTTACTCTATTCACATGAGCAATACACAGTCACCACTCAGCAAACACCTCCAAGACCAGGGGAGCACACTTCCATGATGACTACAATCTGGATTTTCTGGGGTGCAATCCTAGTTATCCCTGAACAAATGTAATTTTATTTGTTCCTATGGGGGGAGGTGGGGAGACTTGAGACCAACCTTTCGAGTAGGCTCCTTCCATGAGTTATTTGGTCATGAGGTTCTGAGCACCAGAGCTGCAGTTCTTCTAGGAAAACAAAAGACATTGGGGGGAAGGATTAGAACAGCTTTCTGGCTTACAATAGGAGAGCATACAAAGAACTAATAACTTCCCACTGGGCTCATAGTGCTCTTCCAGAGACATCCAAGAGGATAAAATTGTCAGCAACCTTCTCATAGACAACACCTATCCCTCATCTACTATAACAGCCTGCCATCACTTCCATTCTTTCCACTGAAGCCAGGGTCAACCCAGTTACTCCCTCATTGTACTTAATTTGCGAATGAATATTTGCTCAGAGGCCACTGGCAAAGCAAAAGAGCCAGCACTCATGCTATTGGGGCTATGACAACTAAAGAGCACAGCTGCTTCTGGGTGAGGTCAGCATAGCAGATGAAGGGATGTTAAGAGGAATGGGAAGATTTAAGAAGACAGACAAGGCCTCAGATGGAGATAGGGAGGTGCATTGCACATTAGCCTTCATCAACAGGATTCTACATGATAAAGAGGGTGATAAAGACAAGACTGGAGTCTAGGATATAGGAGAATAGCTGTGACTGCTGGTGTGTGGTCTTAATGTGAATGGGGAGAACTTGCTCATTGGGCTTTGTCATGATACAGTTTGGATCTTAACTGCCCCTCCTCCAGGCCCATGTGCTAAAGAAAGGCTTAGCCTCCAGCCTGTGGTGTTACTGGGGGTTGGTGGAACCTCTAAAAGGTCACTCGGGACATGACCTTGAGGGGGATGATAGGACCTGAGTCTGTTCTTTCTATCTTTCTCTTCCTAGCCACAAAAAGAACCCTCTTGATGTACATCTCTGCGGGTCCAATAATAATGAGATTATAATTGTGGTGTAAAAAAAGAAAGACTTCTCACAAGAACTTCTTTTCGAAAATTGTCTAGTTCGCCTAGGTTTTCAAATTTTGTGGAATACAGGTTTTTGAAATAAGACCTAAAGATTCTTTGAATTTCCTCCATGTCTGTTGCTATTTTTCCCTTTTCATTTCTGATTTTGTTGGTTTGGGTATTTTCCCTCTGCCTTTTAGTTAGTTTGTCTAAAGGTTTGTCTAATTCGTTGATTTTTTTCAAAGGACCAACTCTTGGCTTTGTTGATTCTTTGTATTGTTCTTTTTGTTTCTAAGTTGTTGATTTCAGCCCTGAGTTTGATGATTTCCTGCCATCTGCTCCTCTTGGGAGTGTTTGCTTCTTTTTTTTCTATCACTTCCAGTTCTACTGTTAAGTTGCTAATATGAACTGTCACATCTGACAGAAAGCTAATATCCAAAATGTATAAAGAACTCAAGAAATTAAACACCAAGAAACCAAATAACTCAATCAAAAAATGGGATACAGAGCTAAACCAAGAATTTACAAAAGAGGAATCTCTAATGGTCAAGAGACACTTGAAGAAATGCTCAACATCCTTAATCATCAGAGAAATGCAACTCAAGGCGACTCTGAAATTCCATCTCACATCTGTCAGAATGGCTAAATCAAAAACTCAAATGACAACACATGCTGGCGAGGGTGTGGAGAAAGGGGAACACTCCTCCATTGCTGGTGGGAATGCAAGCTTGTACAACCACTATGGAAATCAGTCTGTGGATATCTTAGAAAACTTGTAATAGCTCTACCCCAAGAGCCAGCCATACCACTCCTGGGTATACATCCAAACGATTCCTCACCAATCCACAAGTACATCCCCTCAACTATGTTCATAGCAGCTTTATTTGTAATAGCTAGAAACTAGAAACAACCCAGATGCCCCTCAACTGAAGAATGGATAAAAAAAAGCTGTGGTACATTTACACAATGGAATACTACTCAGCCACCAGAAACAAGGAAATCATGGAATTTTCTGCCTAATGGATGGAACTAGAAGAGCTCATCCTGAGTGAGTTAACCCAGACCCAGAAAGATGCACATGGCATCTATTCACTTATAACTGGATTTTAGCCATATAGTACAGGATAACTATCCTACAATCAACAGACTTAAAGGAACAGGAACATAGACTTTGTTAATTTTGAGTGGGATACTTTGCTCTAGTGGAGCTGCCATGTAGACCCCCAGTGCAAAAGGGAGCTCTTAGCCCTCACATGGCTGCTGTGAAGGGGGCTGATATGTAGGGCACCCCACACTGAAGGAGTAGGATAGGTGGGAGAAGGGAGAGAGGGTGGGGTTGTGAGAGAGTGTGCCTGGGAGAGGTGGAAGGAGGAGACTGTGATGGAGATGTAAATTGAAGTAATAAATAAACATTTTTTAAAAAGAACTTCATCTCATATATTTGTTTAGTGACAGAAAGATGACTACACAGAAGTTAGAACAAGGCAGTCCTTCGATTGAGTATGAATGGCAGTGAGTAATGGCCTGTGGTGGTTTACTGTCCACTAGGAGAGGAGCAGGATCTGTGAGTAGATCTGAGACCAAGAAGAAAGGGAGAAGAAAGTTTTGTTCTAGAAGAAAAGAAACCACATCACCCTTGTTCATACTTCTTCCTTCTGGCCCCTTCTTCTGAGGAACTTTGTAGGAGGTGCCTACCAAGTTCTGATAGTTGAGAGGGATGTTTATGGTAGGGATGTATTTCAAAAGGAAATCTACAAAAGTTAAGTCTCAACACAGGTTTAGTATCCCTAATCCAAAACCTAAAATTTTAAATGCATAACAATCTAAAACTTTTTAAGTTCCAACAACAGGACTCCATAAGTAGAAAAGCCCACACCTGACCTTATGTGCCAAGTAACAGTAAAAATGCAGATGTGCTGAAAACACTGTCCATTGGTTCCTAAAGACTATGTATATAAGGTTTATATGAAACAAGGAGATTCCATGCCAAGATTGGGTCCCATTCTTAAGATATCTCATCATGTATATGCAAATATTTCAAAATCTGAAGAGATCCAAGATCTGAAATACATCTGGCCCCAGTGTTCTTTGAAAAATAAAATATACTGATTGGGTATAGGCACCCAGGAATATAAACTATAACATATGTGTGTGTGTGTGTGTGTGTGTATTACATGTAATAAACATTTTATATATGTACTAACATATATAGTACAAGAGTGAGCCGGAAATATGCTCCAAGCCCCTCCCCACCCATTAGGAGAGTGATGAAGTTTTGCCCAGACTCCAGCTCTTCCTGTTCCCATATCAGTGTTCTCATCTACACAATGAGGATAGTATTAATGCCAGGTTTATGAAGTCAGCATGAGGGCTACATGTGTTAATCTTCATAAAGCAGTAAGATTCAGTGCTGCATAAGTATAACTTTAATAATAGCTTGACTTATGTGTGGAGATTTTAAAAATCATTTTCTTATGGTATCTATTTGCCTCAGGTATCGCCAGTTGGGTGGCATAACAAAAAGGTGATTTTTGTAATTGTGGTCAGATGGTTTAAAATATTTTTAAACACTTTTTAGCCTGTATAGTGTCATTAATTCCTTGCTGTGGTTTCTATATTGTCCTGACATGTCAAAGTGTATTTAGAATCCTGGTTAAAAATACATCGGTGGAAAATGGGCTCAGAATAGACTGGTTGCCCTAATAAGCAGTTTATGCAGTCTGGGTGAGGTACTGGCTAGGTAATAAGTCTATTTTTATTTGGCATCAGTACCAATTATCAAGGAAAGGTATATTCAGACACAAATAAAACTCAGTCGTGATGCTGAATTTAGATGTAGATTTAATTTCAATAAAATGTGGCTGTGGAAAATGTGAGAAACTGACATGCAGTCATTCCAAGGTTTCCTGGTCAGAAAGAAGTTTCTTTCCAAATCCCAGGGAGTGTGGATGATGAGGAGAGGGGAAAGGGAAGTGTGGACCGTCCCAGGCATGGCTCCAGCCACACAACCAATGTACACATTAGAGATATCTTTATAAGCCTGGAGCCAGAAGGTGGAGGGTGCATACTCCCTGCATGTTCATCCATCCCAATTAAGCAGCCCAAGTGTTGAGTAAATTTACTTAATGTGGTGCATCTGCTTTTGTGTTATCTCTATACTCCATGGCTATATGGAAGGGAAAAACATATGGGGCAGAGAAGCCAGTTAGGAGGCTACTGTAGCAATTTAGGGAGCAGTTGTCCCAGGCCAGGGAAGCATGGGATGAAGAGATCCCCAATGCAATTAGAACATACAAGGTGCAGAACTTGGAGATGAATGAAATATGGGATGGGGGAATTGACACAGGAAGGGACGTGAGATGCTGATGGGCTGATTGATGCCATGCAATGGGCGTTCTTTGCTGGAAGGATAGTCGAAAGTGATGTTAGATGGACATGAGTTTGACTTAGGGCTGAGAAGACCCAAGTGGAAACATCTAGGATACAAGTAGACATGAATCTGAAGTTTAGAAATGAAACCTTCACAGAAAGGACAGATGAGGGAGTCGAAATACAAAGGCTAAGGTGATGGGAGCAGAGAGTTCTGCCTACAAGATTAGCATACTGTGGACTCTATTACCCTCCAAAGTACTTCAGTCTTTAGTCTCCAATAAAAATTTCTTTCACGTATGCTCAAGCATATGCTCATACCAAGCTGAGTCTTAGACCTAAGATCTGGTGCCCAAAGGAGAATAAAGTATGCAAGGTAAATAGAGAATTTAGAATTGTGAATTTTGTTTTAGGGAGAGAGTTCTCCTAAATGTACGTTAGCATATCTTCTCCAAACTGTGTTTATATATGCCAAGTCATTTATCTGTATATTTGTGTGAGTTTGTGGTGGAATATATTTTACAACAGGCACAGTGATTTCATAATGCTCAAAGCAATCTATGAAGCATCTATAAAATATAATATTGACATCTCAATAAAAAATACTCCAAGTAATATATTTCTAGCACGAGATCTGAGGCTGTGAGCAAAGATATTAGAAGAAATCTCATTTAAGGCTGAGTTGACTGTTGCATCTGATAAGACAGGCAAATGAGAAACAAAGAGGAAGCAGGGAGCATGGTTACCTGGGCCCTCAGCCTGGAGTGGAGCTGGTGGTCTGACAACCAAGGGTGCTTGAGAGCTTCACTGGCACTCATTCGCCAACTAAAGGAAAATTCAGAAGCATGTTAGAGGGACACACCAAATGGCGCCTGCATCAGCAATCTATCCCTGGCTCTGGTCACAGGTTTTGGTAGAGTGGCTAACCCATATTCAAGCCTGTCTTCTGGTATTGTGTGGTGTGAAACCATCCAGAGGTAACCATCAGCTCTAACCACAGTAACAACATTGGTAACACAAGCAGGACAATAGTGAAATTCTTATTAATAATTGGATGTTTCTCAAACCAATTGAGCTTCATAAATTGAATTCTTAATGGACCATTGAGAAATGAATGCACATTTCTTAATTATAAGAATAAAATGCTACAGTAATTTTCAATGAATATAAAAGCAATTTATGTCGGAAGTTGTTTAACTATGTCTGCTAACACTTGAATGAAGAGTTTAGAACAGGGGGAGTTATTGTAACCATAATAGAATATATTAGATTACTTTATAAAGAAACTATATTCTTTTGGAGAAGAAAAATAGAAAGGTTTACAACATTTGAAAAAATAACATGAAGAGTAATAAAGGTCATATTACATCCTAACTCTAAAATGTATAAGCTTACTAGGTGTGATGATAAATATCACATTAAAATAATCTTTCAAATTGAAAACTGAGTGCAATGATCCAAAATCTGCTTCTGCAAAAACACCAAATACTTTTGAGCAGTCACAAAGCTTCGATGTGGAGGATTACTTCAATACAATTGCTTTATTAGATGCCAAATATTGAAGTGTAATATTTGCAGTGAAGTAATAGAGAAAAATGACTGCTACAGGACCCTGAACATGCAGACGTTATTAAAAACTCCTCAACTCCCCCAACCTCACATGGTTCTGCTTAGCATCCTAAGGTTTTGCTGGCAGGTCCCTTGATCACTTCATAGGGATGGTGCTGAAAGATGATTAGTCCTATACTTTAATGAAAAATGTTCAAAATGTATCTAAAAAGTTATTAAGATTATGCTCATAACTGACTTTTAATAATATTTCAGGTTCATTTTTATACCCCAGATATTTATTTGATGACAGTGATACTTGGCTTGAGATTCATCCAAGTGTTGACTTGAAGGTTAAGTTAGGTGATCATCTCTCAAAATGTTATCTGATACTTCTTGGACACTTGATAGCCCCCAGGCTGTAGGAATGGACAGAGACACACACCCCACCCCCAGTTCAGCAAGCCTGCTTCTGTATCTGCTCTGTGCTAATCATGTGACACCATGGCTCTCAGCTACTGCTTCTTTGTGTGAAACTGCTGTAATTATTCCCACATATGACAGGAGTATACAGAAGTTAAATCTGGACACATCACACACACAGTTCACAGTAAATGCAGAATTTTTCATCCTCCAAAGTTTAAAAACATTGACATTTTTCCATCTCTATATTGTCTAAGATCCGTAAATGTAAAACAATAACAACCTTAGCTGTTATTGTGCCTAAAGGTCAAGGACAAAGAAATTAAGTCTCTGAATTGCTACTCCCCTCCCAGAGAGATGCTGTTCTTCAGCTAAGCCACCTCATCCTTTAGGGCAGCGGTTCCCAACCTGTGGGTAGCAATCCCCTTGGTAGACTTCTGTCTCCAAAAATATTTACATTGCATTTCATAACAGCAAAATTATAGTTATGAAGCAACAATGAAAACAATTTTATGTTCGAGGGTCACTAGAACCTGAGGAACTCTATTAAAGGGTCGGAGCCTTAGAAAGGCTGAGATTCTCTGCTGCAGAGACTCAGATCTGGCCCATTGTTTTATGAACTGCTTTGTAGCATTTCTTTCTAAAATGACCTATCTTACCAGACATCACAGCGCATGCCTTTAATCTCAGCACCTCTGAAATAGAAGCAGGCAGATCTCTATGAGTTCGAGGCCAGCCTGGTCTACAGACTGGGTTCCAGGCCAGCCTTGACATGCTTTCCAGCAACAGAGGGCCAGTTAACTGCTTAAGTGAAAGGGCCCCAACCCACCCCATCACTACTCATTACCCAGCTTGTTTCTCCTATTCTCCAATATATCCTCCTCCCTCTTCCTTCACAGCCATGTTTACGAATGGGCCTAAATGCTGCAAAGACAATAAAGCAACTATTGCTGGCTCTGAAGATTTCAATGTGATCTACTGTCATATAGTTTAGATATAAAGCCATCTAAAGTGAATAATCAGGGTCCTCCCCACTCTATGGCCCTAAAAATCAAGCCCTTATATTTCAAATATCACGCTTGTTCATGCACTAACATTTGAATTAATGTGTTTTTAGCGTGAGAGGAAAATATAAGCCTGTATGCTAGCCTACAGGGTGAGCCTGAAGGCAGATTAACCTGTGTTCACTGTCTGTCCTACCAGTGTGATCATAGGCTAACTACAAACCATCTCATTGGAAAGTAGTCACAGCAGAAACTTCTCCCTCTGAGAGTTAAGGGCTGTGATTAAAAGAAATACTGTCCGAAAGGCAGATGACACTGTCTGGCCCATAAATGTTTATAGACATTCAAGGGTTGAGGGCAGGTCACCTGAGGTCAACCAGAAGGGCTCAATTGCTGGAACTTCATTACAAACATCCGAAAGAGACAAGTTTTGCAGCCCCATCCAGCCTTATGAGGGAAACAGTCCTGGGGATGAGTAGATTGGGACAAGGAGCCAAGTCTCACTGCATGGAGCCTGCACCAGCACTGTGGGCATCACTCAGGAGCTGGGCTCTGCTAAGTCCATGGTGCACACTGTGCTTAACCATCCCTTCTCCACCCACAACACGTGAAGGACCTGGCTTACCTCTTCTCCTTAATCAGGAGCTTAGAGATGAACTCCTTGGCCTCCTCTGAGATGTCCTGAAATTCCTCATCTTCTAAATCCCACCTGCATGCCAGGATATTGGTCAGCGTCTCTGCATCATTGTCGCCCAAAAAAGGGGACAAGCCACTGAGTCTATAAACACAGGATTCAGGGTGAGTGTTTTTGAAACAGTCTTGAATCCTATATAGATGGGATGCTTTTTGGTTTCGCCACTTTAAAATAAAAGCAGAAAAATATAGCAGTAAACTATAAGTACATAATCCATCATTGCAGCCGGGACCATGCCTGTCTCTCATCCCAACTCCCAATCAAGCAACTGCAGCAATGAAGTTTGAAGTTATACTTGAATACATCTCAAACAGAAAACAAGATTTCTTTTCAAGTACAGCTGGTAAGAATAGGTGCTGTGCACACCCAGAAAACAAACCCCAGAATGTCATTTCTGAGATACAATCCCAGCAGATCAGTGTATACTGATCCAGACAGATCAATAATTAGAATTTTTTAAAAATTATGTTTAGGACTCTTAATGGTATCCTATCACTCAAGGTAACTGTGGAGAAGACATACATATCTTTGTGGGTTTGTTTGTTTGTTTGTTTTTTTTTTCAGACACAGTGGGGAAAGGAATACACTCCTTTCGATTGTAAGACTCAAGAGAACCTAACCAATAGGAGATAGCACATTGTTATTCTAGAAGACCTAGGTCAAGGCTTTCATTCTAATGAACCCTTCTATAATATTCATAGATTAGGGGGCTGGAGAGGTGGCTCAGAGGTTAAGAGCACTGGCCGTTCTTCCCAAGGTCCTGAGTTCAATTCCCAGCAACCACATGGTGGCTCACAGCCATCTACATTGAGATCTGCCCGGGCATATATGTAGAGCAAATACTGTATACATAATAAATAAATAAAATGAAAAAAAAATATTCATAGATTAAGGATGAGTGGGTGAGAGATGGGAAGTTGCTTACAGCATATATGTGATGACGCCCACACTCCACATGTCCGTAGGAAAGGAAACAAAATCATAATTCACAACCTCAGGGGCAAGAAATTCTGGCGTTCCAAAGTTCACCTTCAGTTTCTCTCTGGGCTTGTATCTGAAATTGAGGGAACAAGGTGAGGGTTGGGCATGTCAATCAAAAATCAAAACTAGTGAACATTGAGAACGGGCACCATCCATAAGGTAAAACTAACTTCAGTTATAAGGCAAACTAAAAATAAACAAACTTTTACTGCATCATGTCAAAAACTGGCAAACTATCCCTGGGGGATTCAAAATTAAAAATACATCCTGTAAAACCTTAATACTTTGAAGCAGTTGTGAGAAATCCACTCTGAAAATTTGGAACGTCTAAATACAGATGGGACAAATACCCTGATACAGTCCCTCACATGCACATGGCCAAAACAAACCTTTCCAAACTGACAAGATGCTGCAATAGCTCACGGTATCTGTGCTGAGCTGAGCTGATAACATACCCATGTAAACTCTTTGTTCCCCTAATAAACCAGACCCCTCTAAGTCTTGCTTAAACTATCAACATTTTTAAAGTCTTCTCTTTATAAATGGAACAAATATAAAAATTGACATAAACACAAATTCTGAATTAATGTCCTCTAAGTTAATAAACTTCCCTGGACTAAGTTTTCCTTTCTCATTTTTTTTATTACCTGTATTATGGAAATTTCTCAATGCTCACATCTCAAATCTAACAGGGTTAGGGTAAATGCAATTTTCATTAAATTAATTCTAAGTGAAGGCATGTGACCTGGGGCAGATCAGATATACCTTTACAAAGATGAACATGCATCCCATCCCCTACCTCTATCCCTGTACTTACATCCAAGCAGACATACCTTCTGGCCAATCCAAAATCAATAATTTTTATTTGCTTAGCATCCCGATTCACACACAGGATGTTCTCAGGCTGCCAGGAGAAAGAGACACATTAGCAATGAAAACAACCATCTTTCACTCAAATTGTCCTTGAACCACAACTAAAAATACAAGATGCTCAGGAAAAACATATCAGGCCTTTCAGTCGGGGCCTGGTTTGTCTGTGTGGGTATTTTCTCCTTTAATTATGTGGTGGATGAGGTTGTGGGTAGCCTGCCAACCTTGCATTACGCTGCCTGTCCCTCTTCATGGTTTTACAGATTGCTATAATGCATGAGTTCAGGCAGGGGCCTTCTGGAGGAGAGAAAGAGAAGGAGGCTGGACTAGCATTTTCTAAATGGGCTGGTGGGGGCCAGTTCAGAACTGACAGAGCCCGCCTCCTGCTAAAGTATTAAGCATATTTTTAAGTATATTTCCTTCTTGGAGGAATATTTCCCTCAAGATTTATGAGTTCCAGGAGAAATGGCCTCATTCAGTCAAACAACCACAATGAATACACAATATAAAGCGAACATTTTTGACCTCTGGATTTTCCCCTTGTGTTTTGTCTATGGGAAAGTCGCATGCTAAAGGAAGGCTTTTGTCTCGTATTCATTCTTCATCCTCCAAAATTCCAAGGTTTTGCTGAGCTTGGTCTTGGTGCTTAAAGTCCTTGACTAAGTGTTCCCTTGGAGTTAGATGCTAGTAAAACTTGGCCCTGCTAATCTGACAGGCTTGGGGGAGGGGACAAAAATCAAGCTATAGCAATACTACACAGTGTCCCTGGAATGTCCTGCAGATGTAGCTATATTTATTGGGATAGAAAACTTGAAGTCTGGGAAAAATAAGTCATTTCATTTAAAGCCAAGGTCATCTATAAAAAAAGAAATAGCACTTTCAAAGAAGAGCCAAGAACTCTTTAAATCCTAATTTCAACTCCACTAAGAACTGGGCAAAGTTACCAGGTGCCCGAGATTCCATCCCTATCCTTAAAATGGACCATACCCCCTTCCACATCCTGTCTGGTGAAAAGGAGGTCCAAGCGAGGCAGAAAACCAGACACACTTTGTGAAATGATGTAGTGTCTCCATATCAATATCTAATCGCCCATTTGGTTGTGTGTAATATCTTTGGAAGTCCTTTCCTAAAATGTCTTTAAAACAGATGTCTGAGAGCAAAAGCTGTTTTATATTGAAGTGGGTGCTGTATTAGAGCAGTTGGAGTAATGGACTGAACAAGTAAAAACTGTTCTATCATCAAAGAATATCATTGCGTCCTGAAAATTCTTTTGCAACATGTAAAGAAGCATCTTTGAGGACACTTCAAAAAGACAATTTCTATGATACTGGAACTAAAGAATGTCCATTATCAGATAAGATTTGCAGAAAATAATATTACAAAGGAGACTTCTTTTAAGTCACCTCTCAACTCCCTGCAGTGATGCACACTCAATGTCTTCAGGTTTTTTTTTTTTTCTTACGAAGAACTTTCTGAAAAAAAAACCTGGTCCTTTGTGACCCATCCAGCTGTCACATTTATTATATCTTTCTATATAAGCCATAACTAAAACTGTCCATTGCAAGTCTTCAATCAATGTTACAAAGCCACAGATGGAGTCATTTGAGTTATGGTAGGTCAGCTCCTGACTCCAGTTGCCAATCAAATCCCTTCAGGAATATCTGTAGACTATCCACAATGAACAAAAGTGCTCCTTGAAAATGCACATTATAATATTCATTGTGGCCAAGAACTTTACTAATGAGTTTTAACCTCTGACTTGGTCGTTTTATGTACCACTTCCCCACTTCCTCCTCCTCTTTAACAGTGAATGGGAAAGGCAAGGCACATAAATCCAGACAGTGAGGGAGGCCAAGTTGTAGGAAGAGAGGCCCATGGAAACCTATTTAGGGAGGCCAGATTTATTCAGCTGTACCCCCCTGGAGACTTACAATCTATGGTATGTTGCATAGAACACACAATTTATCTCACTGTCATGCTGTGCAAATAGGGAAATGAGAAAATGATTGAGCCACACAAGAAGATGCACTTTATGAGGCTAACTCTAACATAAGACTGGATCTGGGTTATTAGGGTTCATTCAGTCTTTTGTTGGTTTTATCTAAACTATTTACAGTCTAGTTCTGGAAAGTGCATAATGAGAGAGAGATAAAGAGGAGGAAGGAAGTGGACTGGCTTCCCTCATGGTTTCTGACTATCCTCTCTGCTCTTTGGCATTGGAGCCCCACCCTCTAATTGCCCTGGATTCCATTCTCCATGGTTTCTACTCAGTATTCAGCAAACTCATAGGAAGGTAAATCCCAAACAAGAATTTCCTGGAAGAATTCAAGAGGCTACTGGGGATTCTAAGATCTGGAAAGGGTAGATACAACTTGGGGATTGAAGACCAAACTCCTCCCACCATGTATTCTAATATTAAGGAGTAAGGAATACTATGAGAATGGGGCTGGTTTTAATTCTCTACTTTTAGGGAAATGACTTCCTGTGTTGATTTAATATAGGTAATTATAATAATCTCAACAAAAGACTACAAAGATGGACATTCAAATAGGGGTCCCTGAAGATGGTGACAGAAGTTGAGAATGAGATAAAAATCCTGATTTTGCTAGGTGATGTGACATGATTCTGTCCCAGCAGCTGGGGAGGCTGACCTGAGAAGATAGCTTGAGCCCATAGATGGGCTAGGTGAAGAAGCAAGACACACACACACACACACACACACACACACACACACAGAGAGAGAGAGAGAGAGAGAGAGAGAGACAGAGACAGAGACAGAGACAGAGACAGAGAGATTCAGATTTTTATCAATTCCTAAAAACATAACCAGAGACAATACAACTTTCTAGAGCTGATACATAATATTTCACAGGTCCCCTGAACAACATGGGAGAGGAACTAAAGTGGTTTTGCATTTCACAGGATGAAAACATGCTCTACCTTGAGATCCAAGTGGAGGATGTACATCTGGTGCATGTACCTTATCCCCTCGCAGATCTGCTTCATGAACAGGATGGTGTCCAGCTCTGTCAAGTTGCAGTTTTCATCAATAATGCGATCAAACAGCTCCCCACCCTCCACACTGCGGAGGGAAGAGGTGAAACTTTTAGTCCTGACTCCCTAAACAACACATGCTTTTCTTGTGTTGCCCAAGTTCCTCGAGCTCTTCCACAGGTAGATGTGTATGTGTGTGTGTGTGTGTGTGTGTGTGTGTGTGTGTGTGTGTGTGTGT
>CAJQZJ010013043.1:6040764-6070706 GCA_907164525.1 Lophiomys imhausi
TGTGTGTGTGTGTGTGTGTGTGTGTGTGTGTGTGTGTGTGTGTGTGTGTGTGTGTTTCAATTTCCTTAGGCAAAGCCAGTTGCTATTTCTGTATGTGGGCATAGAAGTTGGTACTGATGCCAATACAGTGTCCCTTTTAACACTTGACTTGACTGTTTGTGCCAGTCTGTTTCCTATTAGATGTTGGGTTTATTATGGCTGTGATGCTTAGAACAGAGACATCACAAAGTGATGATGATAGTGTAGTGATGTTGTTGTAATGCCATCGGTAACAATGAAGATGATGATGGTGATAGTGTGGTCATGATGATGGAGAGGATGATGATGGTAGCATACTGAGCCCAGACAGTCTGAGAGAACTTCTTCAATGCACTTTGCATGGCTAAGTCCTTTGTGATTCACAGAGACTATCAACCACATTGTTCATAATGAAGTCCGGATTCTAATCCATTTCTGTGTTTGCCCTGTTCTTTAAGCAGCACCGTAGGCTGTACTATTTTTCTGGCACAGAAAGGGATTTTAGCCAGCCTGGAAAGTTAATATTGATTGAGATCTACTGCAGAGTAGGAACCATAGAATAAAAAGAGTAACAGTGGGGACCATAAAATAAAAGCACGGCAAGGAAGATGTACGTATCCTCTAGTTAAAAGATTAGAAATTACACGGAAGAGGGGAGAAAGAGATAATTTGATTTTGATTCTGAAAAGTCTATATTCAAGCTAAGTCAAATATGGCCATTTAACAAATTGTGTGGATGGCATTTTATATCTGTCTCTTGGTAATTTCTCTTCTGAAATGAAAATGTCTTTATTCCAGCCCATCAACATATGTGAAAGTAAGAGTTTGGCTGCATGACTCCATGGAACCAGTCTGTGTCCAGACTCTTCAGGCAGAGTCTGGCCTGGCCGAGCGCAGCAACTGTCAGTGCAGAAGGGTACAGGGGCCAGTTACCAGGCAGGACCGCTCTTCCTCTTTGTAATTATGCGTCACACATTGTTTTACCGTTTAAATAATGCAAGGCCTCCATTCACCACCACAGGCTATTTATAGTTTCATTTCCCTATGTAATACTGACATCTAGAGGAACTTTGAGCTGAGGCATCTCCAACAAACACGCCTTTTCACTCTGCGTTTCAGCTCCTCCATAGAAGTTCCTAAAACAGGACACGGATCTATGGGTACATTCTGCTTGTCATCCGAAAATGACATTTGTTTTCTATGAATACAGGAGTCAGGATCAGTACTATTAAACAACAAATTCATAAAACCGTTCCCCTCATTCTACAAGGGACAAAAGTCTCATCAGGATTGTTTGCTCCACTGTTGGACTCACGGTGCTGGCTGAGATGAACAAAAAGCTCGTTTTATTCAGACTTATTTATTCATTCATTTAAAAAACATGTGAGTATTTGTATATGGATACCTTTGCCAGTTTCTACCAAGTGCTTTGCAACGATTCTTTTGAAATTTATATTTTATGTGTTTTAAAATATACATAAATAAAATTGGGCAAACAGTTTATTAGTTATTATAATGAATATTTCTAAACACAGATATGCATGTGCGCATTATCAGTGTATATAACTGATGGACGTTTTAGGGTGTGCTAACCTTTTCCTGACAACTGTTTAAAATCAAATAGATCAGAGACTGTTTCTCCAGGTGAGCTTGTTAAACTTTCTCACCTTGACACAAACTAATCACCTGGAAAAAGGAACCTCAACTGGAGAACCGCCTCCAATAGATTGGCCCGAGGGCATGTCTATGAGACATGATTAATGATTAATGTGGAAGTGCCCAGTCCGCTATGAGCAATGCCACTTCTGGGCAGAAGGTCCTGAGTTATATAACAAAGGAGGCTGAGGAAGCCATGGAGAAGAAGCCAGTTGGGAATGTTCCTGCATGGGTCCTGTCTTTGCTTCCCTTGAGTTTCCTGCTTTCTGCTTCCCTTGATGATCTACTACAACCAGGAAATACAAACCAAATAAATCCTTTCCTCCCTAAGTCACAGTTTAGTCATAGTGTTCATCACAGCAGCAGAAAGCAAGCTAAGACATTAGGTAACAGCATTTCACTCACATGCAGACTTTTTTGAATCTCAAGTTTTGGAGGGAAAAGAGCATTCTAATTAGCCGGTTCAAGGACAAGTGCATCATTAGAGGTCTCAGTTGACTTCTCACAAACTGTCTTTCCCTTTCTACAATTTACTCTCTGTAGGAGCTCAGAAGTCATTGCTCAGACACCTGCTTTTTTTGCTTCTCACACACTTTACACCCACGTCACCTCTAGAGTTTGACTTGGCCTAGAATCCAACCGTGCACAGTGGAGAGCACCTACTGCCTAGGCATGAGTTTCTTTCTGTTCTGTACCTCAAACCTGCCTCAGGGCCACATCCAGATTCTTTTGGAAATGGCCGGATGACTGGAAGGAAAATTCATCCCCAAGGACAACTTTGCCTATGCCCTCTTTCATACCCATTCAATAAAAACTATACCCTTTAAAAATCAGTTCTAAAATGGATTTAACCTTAACAATGACACTAGAAGTGAAACGACACTAACCCTCAACAATACTGCAGTCCAGTCTGTCTTTGTGTTGTTGTGCCATTGTATCTGTCCTTTGACTGGAATATAGAGTCATTTCTCTATTTTTTGTTTCTTTGGCACTTGCATGCGAGAATTTAGGGCTCCAAAAATTCTCAGAAAAGCAATGCGCAAGGAAGGGAGGAAGCACTTACAGAAATGGTTCTAGCAGTGTAGGAGTGTTCTGCCATTAGGCTGTGTCACAGGAAAGCAAGGCTTCCCTGGGGACAGTCTCCACAGCATCTCTGACGTTGATCCTCCTATCCTTTGCTTCACTTTAGAACAAAATGTTACTTGATAACTACATCCCTGCTATGGGGGATTATAGTTTCTTCAGAACAGTAAATTTGTAGCACCAGACATGGAATATGACCAAAGCTCTACCCCAAATAGTGGCTTTTGTGTGTTGTTGCTATGGCAATGTGAACACTTTCCAGTCATCTGAACCTAATGTCTAGCAATATAAAAACAAAATTATAACAATTTAATATGACTTTGTTAAATTTTAATTAGGTTCTTACTGGGAAAAATGAGAATAAATAATTCCTTAAATAATACAAAGAGAATGATTTTTAGAAGTAATGGTAAAAGTACCTACATTTCCCTATTTGAGTATTAAAGATTAATTTTAACATTTTATGTGTATCTGTTGTTTGTTTAGGGTGAGTGTGCCACAGCAGGGTATGGAGGTGAGAGGACAACTTGCTGGACGTGCCCACCTCCCACCACTAGAAACTGAGTGCAGTTTCCATCATGCTTGGCAGCAAGTACTTTTATCTGCTGAGCCATCTCACCAGCCTGATGAAAGGTTAATTTTAGAGATCACTTGAAAATCAATCTATTTCTCTTCATCTGCAGATGCTCTCAAATTCCCGGTACACTAAGCACAGAGAAAACACCCTGTGTTGCTGGTCAGATAGGAGGAATTATCTCTCACACAACATGGGCTGGGTTGTGAACTGTGGGGACCCGGCATGCAGTAAGCTAGGGCAGGGTCTCACTGTCGGAATCCAGGAAGGAAAGTGTTGGCCTTGACCTCAGAATAGAGGGAGTCGCTCCTCCCTGAGCTGTGGATGACATCAAGCAGAGTCAGTCACCTGAGTAAATAACCCTGCCCGGAAAATGAAAGCCTTTGGATGTGTCCACAAATCTGTGAACAGGGCTTCATTCAGAACTATGAAAACTGGACTTCAAGGGTCTGATGTTCAACGGAGTCTAATTAGGCCCTCTGTCAAATGAAGATATAATGTTGGACTAATTTTTTTTTTTCAGCTCCAATTTTTAAAAACAAACTGTGTTCCTCAGCCTTCTCCATCAGAAAAAAGTGGCATAAGACAATGTTGGTCCCATCATCCTTTTTGGCTATTCCTTGCTGACAAGGCCTTTTCTTTTCTTTCTTTTTTTTTTCTTTTTTCCATTTTATTTTATTGAGTTTATTGTTAAACCTAGGACCTCATGCATGCTAAGCAAACCCAAAGACCAAAGCCGACATGGATAGTATGTCTGAAAGAGTTTTGAAAGACCAGTGACTGAGGCTAGCCACAGAGGACAGAGTGTAGATCCCGTGTCTATCCCACCTTTATTGGAGCAGGCTACCAGTCACAGCTAACAATGTTCCTGTCCATGATGTTATCTAGCCTATCTCTGTAAATTTTAGGAAAAACAGTTTAAAACAAGCAAACTATAAGGTTTTTACCCAGTGTTTATTCCCAGTGGGTACTTTGTCAGGCATGTCTTATACCAGATAGATGAGCTGACCCAGACTAAGATACATTATAAAAGATCCACATTCGGGCTGGAGAGATGGCTCAGCGGTTAAGAGCACTGGCTGCTCTTCCAGAGGTCATGCCTTCATGAGTTCAATTCCCAGCAACCACATGGTGGCTCACAACCATCCATAATGAAATCTGATGCCCTCTTCTGGCCTGCAGATATACCTGCAGACAGAACACTGTATACATAATAAATAAATCTTTAAAAAAAAAAAAGATCCACATTCTTTTCAAATTTTTACTTTATGTATATGGGTGTTTTGCCTGTGTGTATGTATATACTGCATGTGTGCCTAGAACCCAAGAAGGCCAGAAGAGGATGTTGGATCCTTTGGAACTGGAGTTATGTTGTAAGTCTCATGTGGGTGCTGCCAACTGAAACTAGGTCTTCTGGAAGAGCAGCCAGTACCCTTAACCACTGAGCCATTTCCCAGCTTCTTACGTTTCTTTCTACTCTTCTCCTCCCGAAAGAGAATGCTGAGCTCTTTGATGCTCATTTTTCCTCAGACTATGACTTTTCTTGAACTGTTGACCCAGCCTGCAACCCCACCTCCACATCTGCCTTCTTTGGTCCAAAATTTCTTGGCTCTGAATGTCAGGCCCCCTGCTTCTAAAGATTGTCATAAAAGTGGTAATGAAGAGGCTGGGTCCAGGACCCTGAGGTCCTCTTAACCCTACTCACAGTCATGTTAATGGAACATACTGCAACCTTTATAAGCCACTATCTGTGATGGTTTGGGCCAGTTTGTCCTGCATTTTCCCACGCCCTTTATCACTTGTCAAGGGTTCATTCCTCACTCCTATAAAACCTGTTGTGCATCTTCAATCTCATCCATGGCAGAGTATCTCCAAACCCCTTCCTCTTCCTCACCCATGACCCAGGTATATAATATTCAGGTGGAAATCAGTCCAAGCACTGCCCTGGGGACCCCAAACCACCTTGCAAAAGTGACTTATGGGATACCCAAGGAGAAGTGTAAAATAAAAAAGCCAATATCCCTAACTACACCTCTGGTCCTTTGTCCAAAGACCCTCTGCTTGCCTCATTATTGCAGTTATATAAAAGTAAAACTGAAAAGCATAAGCCATACTTTAGCCTCCTTGGGATTCTGTGGCAGGATAACACTCAAGCATGTTAAAAAAACAATAGCACCACCTCTAAGAAATTGTGAATGTGTGCCAGCATGTGAAAAGTCAGATTCACAGGGAGTCTTCATTCCTTTACATTCATTTGGTTAAACTGAGTCTTCTCCATAAAATTATTTTTATACTACACAAAACTAAATCTTGGAAGATTTGCACATGAAGTTTACAGTACTTTTTCATCACCCAATAAATTTTCTGATTTCTTCTACTGCAGACAGTTTTAAGAACATTCATTTCACTTGATGTTCTCAGTATGCATTTTATTTTAGAATCATTTTTATCCCTCCATCTCCTGTCTGCTGCCCCAAGCATTCATCCTCTCAATCAACCCTCTGTGGTGTTCTGTGCCGGAGAGGACCACAGTATCTCTTAGGGGGAGGGGATGTGTGGTCCAGTGGGTGGGAGGGACCTCAGAGATCTAAACTTAGACTAACTGGGCACTTAGCAGAGGGGGTGTGTGGTCCTGTGAGTGGGAGAGACCTCAGAGATCTAAACTTAGACTAACTGGGCAAAATACTTAAGCTCCTAATGACTTGCTTTCTGTATACTCCCTCAAGTAGGAAATGCAGAATGGCTTTTAGAAGGCTACCATTTTTTTTTCCTTTTTTTATTTAAGGCGTGTACCCCCCCATATCTCCCCTTTTAGTCCAATGAAAGGCTCTTTTTCTTATAACAATAAATACAATAGGAAACAGTAAGAAAATAAGAGCAATTAGGCAACAATTGTGAAAATTATATGGTATAACATACATTCCCAATGTCTAGTCCATATATATTTGGCAACTAATAATAATATCCTATTATCTATCTATCTTGATGAGTTTAAAGTTTTATTCCTAACTCAGTTTCCATCCCAACTTGCATTGCCAGCTTAAAAGCATAGAAGGCTTCCATTTTAAAGAAATGAGAACCTGCAAAGCTCTTCAAATTGTCCATAACATGAACCATAGGTAAAAACTGATTGGGTGGTGGGGAGCTGGTAAGACAGCTCTACTGATTAAGTGTAATGACTTGAGTTGAATGCCTGGAATCCACATGGTTGAAGGAGAGAACTGACTCCCAGAAGTTTTCTGCTGACAGTATGTATGTCATAGCATGTGCAGAACATTAGGCAAGTGAATAAATAGCTTTAAAACCTAATTGGATCTAAGCATGCTAGTTGTTTGGCCCCTTCTGCTTAAAATGGGTGTGTGGACTGACGGCAGCAGCGTTACCTGCAAGCCTATCAGAAATGCATACAAGGGCATGGGAGAGCAGCTCAGAGGTACAGTGGGTGATTGGCATGCATGACTCAAGGTCCAGTCACCAGTGAAAGAAAGAGAGAGGGAGAGGGAGAGAGAAAGAGAGAAACAGTGGGGAATACAAAAACACAAAGCAAGCAGAATCCTAGCTCCTCCTCCACTACCTAGAATCTGCATTTCAACCAGTCCTCAGATAATGTCTATGCACATTAAAATTTGAGAACATGGAACTAGAAAATCCATATAATGAGCTGGTATGAAAATTTGCCCAAATATTTGTGATGGCCTTATGATTCTTGTATAGTGCTTCCTCCATCCTGACTGTCTCTCACCAGCTAATATCTTACCTTCATTAGCTCAGAGCAAAGGTGGTAGGAAGAAGAAAGTGGCTGACAACACTGAGCTGGTCTGTCTGTCTGCTGACCTCAAAGGCAGAGTCACTCTTGAGAAACCAACACTGGGAATAACATCAATAAGCTCTTCAGAGGGTCCAACCCTGACAATGACCAGGACTCCCAATAGGGGGTGGGAAAAGAACGTATGGTGGATCTATCATGCCTAGAACATTCCACTAACTTCTGGGGTGTACAGACTGGTCAGACTAGGGTCTCAGAGAAAAGCAACATTAAGACCGGTGCAGCCATGCAAGAATGAGTTCCAGAGAACTGGGAATACAGTCGTCAGGTTACCTGAAGGAGAGTATTCCTGGAATCTCTGCTGACATTAAAACCCACAGGTGCTCAAGTTTCTTGCATTAAACGGTGTAGCCCTTACATGGGAACTGCACATATTCCATACGCTTCCAATTATCTAGAGCTTCCTAATGATGCTTAGTGACATGTAATGCTGTGTGGATGGTTGGTATACGCCACCACTTGGGAAATAATGACAATGTCTGTACATGTTCAAAGCTGACAATTTTCCTCAATATATTCAGTTGGTTGAAACTACAGGTACAAGAACCCTTGTGTGTAGAAAGTGAGTCTGTATTTCCTGATTGGCTCCTCCAGTGTGAAAAGTATAATTATGGTGAAGACAAGTGTTTAAATTTGGTTGTCTTTATAAAGATGACTATTAACATAAAGGGATAAAAAAGAAGTTTTATTTCATCCAATTCCTATTGGGAGACAACAATTAGATGTTTAATGTTTCAATTCTACCAGAGGAATAGGTTTTAGTGAACTGTTTCCTTGGATGGTGACTAGAGCTAACTCTGTATTGTATATTTCAAAACTGTGAAAAGAATAGATTTTTAACATCCCCTCCACGTAGACAAGAAAAGTTAAGTTGTGATACAGTGATGGATATGCTAATTAGCTTTTACTGAATCTTCCTGTGGTATAAATCAAACATCAATTGTGTCCCATAAAAACACATAATTATTATATGCCAATTGATTTTATTAAAAACAATTAATAAAAATTACAAATCATACAAATATATACATTTTAATATTCTATACGAGTCTATTTTTATTTTTTGAGCTTTTTATTTATTTGTTGGCTGGTGTGTTTGTTTCATTTTTTGAGACAAAGTCTCCGTGTATAACCCAGGCTGACCTTGAACTCAGGGTTGGCCTGTTTTCCAAGTGCTGGAAACATGCACAAACATGCACCACCATACCTAGCTGTGCTTGGAATCTTCCCATAGTCAGTATATGGTGAGCATAAACACCTTACTGAATGTTTCATAGTTTTGTCTCATTGCTTTTTGTTTTGTTGTGTATATCAGAGAATTATTCAGCTAGTGCCCTGGTACCTTAGTGGTTCTTCAGCACCAAAATCCTTCCATAGTGATTGTTAAATAGGGAATGGCCTGAGACTTCCAAGAGCCCCCTCCCTCTTCCTGCTAGGACCTTCATATAATCAATAACCAGAGAGTAAATATCAGGCATGTCTGGGGCCTCCAGAACCTGCTGTAATGTGGTGTGGTGTGCTCTGACAAGTGAGTTCTGGTGAATCCCTGTACGTAAGCAGTACTGACCAAGAAAGACCAATAGAATTTGAAATAATCTGTCCATAACAATAGGCTGCTGGCCATGTGGTTTTCAATAAAAGAAATGATTCTTACTATCTCTGTGCTATTCCTGTTAGCTCAGTGCAGTGGAAAAAGTGGAAAGTAGACTTTGAAAATCATGAGTGTGGTGGATGGTGAGTGAAGCAGAGGATACTACCAGTGCATCTTAGAGCTTGAGACAACAGACCTGAAACTTCTAAATCCCCTCCCTTCCAAGATTCTCAATCTGGCTTAGAGCCCAAGAATATCTCTCCCAAGTTTGCAAGTGATTCTGATGCAAGTGGTGCAAAAAAAGAACTACACTTTGAGAAAAGCACATGGAGTTCTGATGCATTACTCAAGATCTAGCTTGCCAAAATGTTCCTCTGTAGATTCATTCTCAAAAGTGCTTCTGCCACATCCTCGTTCTCTGCCTTGGTTGGCCACGAGTCTCACAATCTGTAACATCAGACTAGGTTGGAAGGATTTTTTGCCTGTTGGACCCTGCCTACGCATTTCAGTATCTACAGCATCGAACTTAGTGTCCAGTATGAGCCAGGCAAGCACTGGTTGGCTGCTTCATCCATTTTGGTAAGTTGGGGGGGGACGAATTCCAGGTGGTGACTGAGTGTATTGAACACCTGTATAAAATGTTTCTTGAAGTCTGCAATAGAATACACTTTACGATTCTCCTTCAGCCCCAGACCCTGATATCCAGCTCCCAGTATCCTCGAGTGCCCAAAAGTACTTTCATGTAAGGAAAACTGCCAATCTGTACCTCTATGAAAAACTATAGTCTTCTTGGACCTTTTTAGGACTGCAAATGTTTGTGTCACCACTAAAATCTGGAACTCTATCCCTACTGTGGTTTTGCAAAGTAATTTACCATTGACCACCTTCTAAGCAAATGTCTTATTTCTAATGAAAATCAGAACATGTACTGCAAATGTGCATGGTATGATCTGTTACTCACATTTCTGCACTGACTGTAACTTCCTCAACATGCTTCAACACAGTACTGCAGAGAGACATTTCATGAGTTCTTTTGATGAGAAAGAAGAAGAGGTCTGAGTTAGTGGATGCCACTGCCCACTATTCACTTTATTATAATTATGGAATGCTTTTTCCAGAAAACTCAAGCAGCAGCTATTTCCTCTTAAATAGTTGATGAAATGTACTATATGTACATTACCCAGCCTAACACCGAATCGGGTGTGAAATAAATGTCTTTACGTTTTACTATTAAAGTCCTCCACAGCAGGCATGGCAGCACTATGCCTATTGTCCCAGTTATCTATGAGGTTAAGGTAGGGTCAGTTTTGTCCAACAGTTCCGAACTAGCCTAGCATAGAAAACATAACAAGACCTGCATTAGGGCCAGGGGTAGGAGACCCTTTACAATATTTTCTTTACTTTTTAAAATATTTATTTATTATTTCAGGTTACAACTCCATCACAGTGTCCTCTTTCTGCCCCTCTCAGTCCCGCCCTTCCACCCTCTACCCCCTATCCCTTCCATTCCACTCCTCTGGAATGGAGTGTCCCTACGTAACAGTCTCCCACCCTAGTTCAGCCATCCAAGAGCCTCCTCATACACTGGGGGCCTACAAGGCAGCAGAACGAGGGCAAAGTGTCTCATTGACAGGAAACAAAGGCTATGTTCCTATTCCCTTTGGTGGATTAGTTGTAGTATAGTTATCCTGTACTGTATGACTAAAATCTGATTATAAGTGAATAGATGCCATGTGCATCCTTCTGAGTCTGGGTTAGCTCACTCAGGATGAGCTTCTCTAGTTCCATCCATTTGGCTGAAAATTGCATGATTTCATTGTTTCTGATGGCTAAGTAGTATTCCATTGTGTAGATGTACCACAGTTTTTTAATCCATTCCTTGGTTGAGGGACTGTTTCCAGTTTCTAGCTATTACAAATAAGGCTGCTATGAACATAAAAGAGGAAACTTCCTTGTGATTTGGTGAGGAATCATTTGGATGTATGCGTATACCCAGAAGTAGTATGGCTGGGTCCCGAGGCAGAGTTACATATTACTTGTATTATTCTGCTGTCCCTTCAGCTTTATAAAATCACAGAACGGCCAAGAAACTAGACAAAAGCCTGGCACTGTCAGTGAGCACACCCTGAAGCTTCTGACTCAATAAAGCACTCCTTAGGTGCTTGGCCGAGGCCCTTTACTCCTGGAATCTGTCCTTTATTATAAAGGACTTCCCAGTGTCAGGCCTCTTACTTAAGAGTGTCTCTGAAGCTCATGGAAGGAAGCAGTCTGCACTTATTTCCTTAGCATTTGCAGTTCATGTTCGCTTCTCAGAAGGCAGGAGCTCTGCTTGGGCTTTGAGATCATCCTCTCAAAGAGATCACTGCATCAGGGACCTCAACCAGAATTCTGCTGTAGACTCAGTCAACAAAGTTTCCCAGGTGCCCCTATCTCTAAAGGTGACCAGAGTATACAAACTCAACATTCCATTTGCTGTTATAAAACCTTGGTTTTTCGTCCAGAAGGAGACATTCTGTGTCAGGTGCTAGTATGGGTGTATGCCTTAATCTGTGTCCTATTTAGATTGCTCTGTGGAGAAGCACATTGTTAGTTAACTCCGAAGTGACTGCTTACATTTGAAAGAAAAAAAAAACATGCAAAGAAACACAAGAAAAAATTGGGGGAGGTGACAGAAAAGGTAGAATCAAAGGTGTCGCACATGTCTAGACCCAACAACATGTGCTTTTTTGGTGTGTCATTTATACCTCGGTATGAAGCTTTTTTAATGGCATAATAGCAGACAAGATTAAGAAAACTAGATTAGTAGCTGTATTAGCAGCCTTTACATTACTGTAACCAGTTCCCAAGATAATCAACTTACAGAGAGAAAAGGAATATTTGTGCTTATAGTTTTGGAGGTTTCAGTCCAGGATAAGTTGGGCCCATTGCTCTGGGCTTTCTGGTGACATCATAGACAAAACTTTACACTTCATAGCCATGATGTGAAAGATAGAGGAAAAGGGAGGGCCAGTATCCCATAATGACTGTCAATGCTGTGCTCCCAATGACCTGAAGACTTCCAACTGGGTCCCACCTCTCAAGGATCACACCACCTCCCAACTGTGCCTTCTTGGGGAGCCAGCTCGTAACACATGGGCTTGGAGGGAGTACTTGAGATCTGATTTAGCAATGCCTGTGATGTTGAAAGAGATTCCTTGGACTCTGCCTCAGCCTGTGCAGTGCTTGAGAGCCATGGGGGCTCCCTTCCTACTTTGGCAGTGGAAGTTTCCAAATGGAACTCTCCAGAGGAGAAGAAAAGACATATTAGGCAGGGCACGTGTTCATAGAAAGCAAACGAATGCAGATTCTCTCTTCTTCCACCACACTGAGAGCAGCAGTAAATAAATGCTCACAATGAGATGACAGCTGGCCTCGGCAGCACACGCACACACATCCACAGGCACAGATGGAAAGTTCAATTACGGGTAGCCCAAGAACAGAATTAAAGTCTGATTCCAGTTAGAAGTCTCATATAAAACCACGCTCCATCTGTGTTTACTACATGCAGCTGTGCCTTCCCAACTGCTTAATGAACTTTTTCTTCTTTGTGAACACTGCCCTACAGAAGCATGCAGACACAACCACCTGACGCACACATTGTGAGCGAACGCTGCAAAAGGCAACTTGGGGCCATACACGGGTGCTCATTCCCAGTACTGAAACCTTGCTGCTTTCTATTCACAACCTGAGATAATATATCAAATTTTGGGGAGATGATTCATCAAGCCACAGAAAGGGAAATCAATATTCTGAAATGAGAAACTGCTTTAAGACATACAAGTAACTTTTTCCAGCTATTCTGATTATATCTCATCATTTTTGAGTATTAAAATTGAGGTGGCAATCTAGATATGCTTTAACTACACATATAATGAGATCAGTCCAACTTGTCATTTAACAATCACTGATAAAAATTTTCATTTTGATGTGATTCAGTTCTATACTGATATACTTCCCAAACTGATCCCGTTATTGGTGGAGCAGATGTGCACAAATATATAGCTCAGTGTGGCAACATCCATCAAGGCTGAACCTGGGACGTGCTTTTTGTGTGATTACTTTGCTATTGTTCATTTTTTTATTCATCCCCCCCAAAATGAATGGTCTTAGCACGAAGTTCTCCTGACTACTGGACTAGTAATATACTGTGAAAAACAAGCAAGCTCTGGCTCCAGGTAGATCCCACACACATGATAAGAACATTTTATGAAGTCTACTTTTAGTTTGTGTCACCTGAAATTTTTTCTCTACTAACAATATTATGACAATAAATGTCAAAGTCAAATTTAGTTTCTGTCTTGAGTTAAAAAAAAATGTTGACTATACTCTTACAAAAATTAACATTATAAAAACAAGAATTCCAGCTGGAAAAAAAAAAACAAGAAACTTCTACCCAAAATCTTTAAATCTGTATTGTTTTTTTCGAATGAACAAATAGCCAAGGTTGGTTTATTATATAAAATGGGTATTTATTTTTAATGAAATTGCGTTCCACCTAAGTGCATCATAATTTATTAAAATATTGTTTCCATCAGTACCGATTTAACCAAATTCACTTTCATAGAGTACACATAACCTTTTCCTTCTTAAAAAAATCTAATTTGTTATCATTTAGAAATAAGAATTTTGGTAGCAATAATCTTAACTTTATATTGAGAGATATGCTCTCTAAAGCATGTTTCCCTTGAATAATAAGCAATGTTAAAGAAAATTTCCCTGCTAAATTCACAAAAATAAAGAACATTAGCTCAAAAAAAAAAAAACCAAAACAAAACAAAACCAAAAACCTGGGAAAGCTGTCAATGAATCTATAAACATATTTATACTTGCAAATATTAAAAACATGGCTGGACCAGCCAGATGGCTCAGTGGGTAACATGACTTGACATGCAAGTCTGAGGACATGAGTTCAGTCCCCTGAACCCAGGGTAGAAGGAGAGAGTGAACTTATAAGAGCCTGTTCTCTGACCTACACACTCTCACACACGCGCACATACACATATACTCACTCATTCACTCACACACATGTAATAAAGAAAATGTATGTGTTCATGAGTAATATTTCTTTTTTTTTAAGATATTTATTTATTTATTTATTATGTATACAGTATTTGCTCTACATATATGCCCGGGCAGATCTCAATGTAGATGGCTGTGAGCCACCATGTGGTTGCTGGGAATCGAACTCAGGACCCTGGCAAGAACAGCCAGTGTTCCCAACCTCTGAGCCACCTCTCCAGCCCCGAGTAATATTTCTTAATGAAAACCCCATTTTAAAAACTTGGCCTTTGTTGCCGGGCGGTGATGGCACACGCCTTTAATCCCAGCACTTGGGAGGCAGAGGCAGGCGGATCTTTGCGAGTTCGAGGCCAGCCTGGTCTACAAAGTGAGTCCAGGACAGCCAGAGCTGTTATACAGAGAAACCCTGTCTCGAAAAACCAAAAAAAAAAAAAACTTGGCCTTTGCAAGTTATATGTGGTTTCACTCTTTTGCGGTGGTTTTAAGAGTTATTTTTCAGAGTACACAAGAGTTGATGTTTGCATATCAGAGTTTAACTGTAGGTTTGCCCCACAATGAAGTCTTCTTTGTCATCTTGACTGTGTGAGGGGGAAGAAAAGACTCACCTGTTAATAAAACAGAAGGAATTATCCAACACAAGAAAATATGTACTTACTTGACATAAGCCCTCCATGTCTGCTCTGACAGCCACTGCAATAATCACCCAGTGT
The DNA here is from genome assembly GCA_907164525.1 of Lophiomys imhausi. Taxonomy (NCBI): domain Eukaryota; kingdom Metazoa; phylum Chordata; class Mammalia; order Rodentia; family Muridae; genus Lophiomys; species Lophiomys imhausi. The sequence continues at coordinate 6,055,281 of CAJQZJ010013043.1, forward strand.
GTGGGGATCCTAGAAGCTCACAAGGGCTGCTGCTCTGGGTTAGCCAGGACCCTGTGTCCCAGCCAACTTCATCTCTTTGCCTCTTTGCACTCCACCTTATCATTACAAGCCCTGGTTCCTAGAGGAAGTGATCCTTCCTCTTCCATGTAGAGTCTCTATGTTATAGAAAGAGCTGCGTTCATCTTCTGAGATATATGCATTATCCTGTCCTTGAAATCATGGGGTTTCTTTCTAAATGAGCGACTCTGATATGGGACCTTTAAAAACAAAATCTAGAAAGTTTAGCCTCTCTTTACAAGCTGGACAGCTGTTAAAGTTGAGGTTGTGGCTGTGTTCTTAGAAGATGCTTGGACCTGTTCATCATGGCTGTAACCTGCCTCCCGCTTGGGATCCCCATCATTTGTCCTTTTTGACCTCTGTCTACAATGGCCATCATAACACCCTGACAGTCCTGTCCTCTTGGCATCTATGAACACTGAGCACATTTATTCTCAGTACTTCTGGAAAATTCATCCAACCTTCAACTCTACACCAAGCATTTAAAAATATATCTTTATTCCTCTAAAACAATAATTACTAAATCTTAACATTTGGTTATACTGTAAAGGGTGTGTGTGTGTGTGTGTGTGTGTGTGTGTGTGTGTGTGTGTGTTATACATGTGGGTGTGCACACCTGTATGTACATGGAGGTCAGGTGATGTCAGCTGTTTTGTTCTTTCTACCTTATTTCTTCGGGACAGGGTCTTTCTTCCTTCCTTCCTTTTTCCGAGATGTGGTTTCTCTTATTGAGAAACTTACTGAGTGGTCTTAGGTCACTGGGAGTAGTCATCAAAGGAATTGTGGGCTGTCAGACCTTTTCTCTATCTCTCTATTTCCAGGCTGTATAAGATGAACTTCATTCTGCTACATGCTCTTTGCCATGATACATTGCCCCCATCCACACAGTCCTCAAAGCAATGGAATTGTCTGACCACAGATTATAACTACAAGCTAAAACAAGTCAGTAGCCCTGACTGTCTTGGAACTCACTCTGTAGACCAAGTTGTCTGCCAACTCGTAGAAATCTACCTGCATCTGCCTCCCAAGTGCTGGGATTAAAGGCATGTGCCACCACCGCCTAGCGAGACAGGGTCTTTCAATGAATTTGGAGCCAAGATGGTGGCCAGCAGCCCCAACAACATTCCTTTCTTCATCTTGCACAATGCGCATGTGCAGCCACAATTAGCTTTGTACATGAGTGCTGAGAATTTGAAGGCAGGTGCTCACATTTGCTCAGAAAGTCCTCTTACCTAATGAATCATATCCCCAAGCCCAAGGATTTTGAACTCTATGTATCAAAAAGAAATTGCCGTCTTACGTCAACATCTTAGACTCCAAATTGGCTTGTTGCTATCATTTGGATCTAAAATGTTCTTCACAGGCCATGTGTTAGAGCTTTAGACTTCAACTTGTCTCTGTTGAGAGGTAGTGAAACTTTGAAAAGCCAAAGCTTACTGAGTGGTCTTAGATCACTGCAAGTAGTCATCAAAGGAACTGTGGGCGGTCAGCCCTTCCCTCTATCTCTCTGTTTCCAGGCTGTTTAAGATGAACTTCATTCTGCTACATGCTCTTTGCCATGATACATTGCCCCTATCCACACAGTCCTCAAAGCAATGAAATTGTCTGACCACAGATTATAACTACAAGCTAAAACAAGTCCTCTTTTATTTGTGACTTATTTGTGGAACTATGGAGTTTGGCCCAAGACAGAACCTGTTCTGTGAAGAAATTTCAACCACTTAAAAATCCAAGGTCAGAGCTGCAGAAATGTGTCAGTCAGTAAAATGTCTGTCACACAAACACATGGGCTTTAGTTCAGATCTCTAGCACTCATGCAAAAAAATCCATACATAGTAGCACATATCTGTTACCTCAACACTGGTGGGAGCAGAGAGAGGTGGATCCTCAGGGCACACTGAACAGCTGAATCAGTGAGCTCCAGGTTAGTGAGAAATCCTTTCTGAAAAATAACGTCGAGGAGAATCCAGAAAAATACCTGATGTCACTGACCTCTGGCCTTCACAAACTCCCTATCTATCTATCCATCCATCCATCCATACACCTACCTACCTACCTATCTATCTATCTATCTATCTATCTATCTATCTACCTACCTACCTACCTACCTACCTATCTATCCATCCATCCATCCATCCATCCACCCACCCACCCACATATCCATCCATCCATCTATCTACCATCTCTCCCCCTTTCTTTCTATTAATGTTTTGGATGTGTTATTAACCATAACTTCATGATCGGGTGCTTCCCTGTTACCATTTCCTGTCACAGTCTTTTATTCAATTCTCTTGCTTTTGGCTCAGTAAAGGTGAGATGAAAGGGGAACAAGACTTTGTCTTAATTTTCCATCTTCACATTACTTTGACACAGAAGGACAGTTGTCTGGGTGTCTTTCATGAGCTTTGCTATAGAGAGATAGCCCTATGGACCATAGATAACTGCACATGAACAAGCTTTAGCAGGCAGTATGTGCTGAGAAGCTAGGGGGTACAAGGATGTTTTGGAAGGACATTTGAAACACACATTTAATATGTAACACACATTACCTATTAACTGAAAATAACTTTTAAGAAAGGTGAAGTTGGGCCGGGCGGTGGTGGCGCACGCCTTTAATCCCAGCACTTGGGAGGCAGAGGCAGGCGGATCTTTGTGAGTTCGAGGCCAGCCTGGTCTACAAAGTGAGTCCAGGACAGCCAAGGATACACAGAGAAACCCTGTCTCGAAAAACCAAAAAAAAAAAAAAAAAGGTGAAGTTGGATATCTTTTTAAGGCAAATTTTAAGGTATATAATTTTAAAGTAGGTTCTGAGAATTTCATTTCAAACAGGAACAAACAATGATAAATGTTTCCAGAACAACTAAAGCTCTTTGTTCCAGCATGGTATCTACCCATGGCACTGTAGCACTTAGGTTAAGATTTAAAACATGAAGCATAAGTTATATATTATTCAAGTAGATATATATCAGAAAATAGACCAGAATGGGCCATTTGAAGTAGCTTTATCTTACCTTTTTTTTAATGCAGAAGAGAGAGACTATTGCTAGCTGATTTATTTAAAGGAGTCACTACTATTTCTCCACCAATGTTCTAGTAAGCCATGACCCTCAAGCATGAAGAAGCTGCTGATATGGGTAACCAAAGAGTAGGACTTGAGGGTCATGCTCAGCAGAGGCCAACTGAGTTGACGATGGATGCTCTCTGTGAAGAGTCTCTGGAAATCTAAGGTGGTCTCCTTTAGTCTTTCAACAGTTTCACCAGCTGCATTCACAGGCATCCTTGAATCCTTTATGATAAGCAGGGCTAGTTAGAAAATTCTAGAAGGTGGACTGGACTGGTTATGAGAAAGTCTGCTAGGCCTATGTATCAATCTCAGACCACTTAAAATCCAAGCTGAAAGACAGCAGTAATTCAAAGAACATTACTAGCTATACAATCAGAGTGTAGTCAGTGTGGTCTCTGTCTACAACAGTAACAATGAATTCATTAATCTGTTACTGTGTTTCAAGAAAGTGATTTTTAAATCATCACAGTCATGTCCCATGGTTTCTAATATTAAGATAGGGGACCTCAAAGATAACTCATTTGATAAATTGCTTATTAGACAGCGAGGCCTTGAGTTTCATATTTAGAACCCATCCTTAAAAGATGGGAGTGGGAGCCGGGTATAGTGGTGCATACCTTTAATCCCAGTACCCAGGAGACAGAGACAGGAGGACCTCTGTGAGTTTAGGGCCAACCTGGTCTACATAATTGAGTTCCAGGACAGCCAGAGCTACATAGTAAAACCCTGTCTTGAAAAGCTTCCTCAGCAGGTAAGAATGCTTGCTGCCGAGCCTGACAGCCTAGGTCTGTCTGAAACCCACATGGTGGAAGGAGAGAACAAACTCCTACAATGGTCCTCTAACCTCCACCCATACACTGTTGACATGCAATGCATCACCCAACCCCTGCCATTAAAATAAATAATGCATATAACAGTGTGCACTCGTAATTTTCAGTGTTGGAAAAGCAGAGAAAGAGGCAAGTCCCTGGGCCAGCAAGCTGCAGGTCAATGAGAGACCTTGTCTCAAAAACTAGATGACTTCTGAGGAACAATACTGAAGATTGACCTCTGGCCTCTTCATCCACAGTTACACACATGTGTACATACATATTCATACACACACACACACACTCACACCAAAATAAACAAATTTAAGCTAAATAAAACAAAATAGGCCCAATTAAACATTAATAGTTTGCAGGGAGAGTTGGTAGTTAAGAAGACTCCTGGAAATAACCAAGCTGAACTCCTGCACTGGACTTCGAAACACTAAGGCAAAGGCAAAAGTTCTCTGTACCACTCAACAGAATAAATTGCCTCAAGCCCAAAAAAGTCTTGAAGAAGGGAAGCTACTCAAATCCATCAACTGTTCACTCTATGCGAACATCTCTGCCAAAATCAAAGACCAGCTTGGAGTGGATGCCAGATGTTGTGGTCTGAATGAATATTATTCAAAGACCTATGTGTAAGAAGTCTGGAACCAGCCAATGGCATTGGGAGACAGTGGAACCTTTAGGGGGTGAAGCCTAGTGGAAGGAAGTTAAGTCATTGTGGTTGCACCCTTTCCCTATTTATTTCCTCATCACCATGAGGTGAACAAGCTTCTCTACTACATACTTCCCACCATGGTGCTCTGCCTTGCCACAGGCCCAAAGGCAACGGAGCCAAGCAGCCATGGACTGAAACCTCTGAAGTCATGAATCAAAATAAACTTTTCCTCCTAATAAGCTAATATCTCAAGTGCTTTGTCACAGTGTTAAAAGCTAATACTGCACACTCTGATCCCATGTCTTCTGACCAACCAAGTGCTCTTGAGGAAGGCATAGACAACCTCTGCCTGTCTGTTTCATAGCTACAGAACTGTGAGTCTGACATACAGTGACATGTGTGACAGTGTTTGTGGGGAAAAAAAGAACATAATGAAATGCTAGCTCAGTTTTGTCTTCTTTAGACCCGGCATTTACAAGGTCTATGCAAACACAGCAGTACACTGATGCTCTCTCTACTGCTAAAATAGAAGCTTCTCCATGTGTGGATCTCAGTGTTGGGTCCTTGACACCTCTGCTGAAATTGGAGGAGTGTCCATGCTTGACCCTTACACATGGAAAAACACTGTCCTTTTTACATAACAGTCACAGAAAGCTGCCCCTAGTAATATGTTAGGCAGCACATTCCCCACCCACGGGGTCAGGACAGGATTTCACAGCCCAGACTCCCCTAGGGAAGTCACTAAGGAACAGCAAGGGCTGATGGTGCAGCCAGTACCTGTTAAAGGTCACATCCCACTTTTAGCCCTAAGCAGAGGCTCTCAAATGTGTCATGAGTTGCCATTCAGTAGAGGATGTGGCTTTTAAATTTTTCCTTTTCAAAACAAATTGTTGCCACCCCATGCAAACTCAGGGTGAAGAATGACTTTTCCCTCGTGTGAAAAAGAATACACACTCAACCAAGATAAATGCATTCTACAGCAGTGGCTATTGTGAGATTGGGACACTACCAAGGAAGTAGAAAAACTGAAACTTTCTGTGTGATGTTGACAGAAATGTAAAACGGCACTGTGCTGTGATAAGGCAGGTGGAAGTCCCTCAAAAAAGGGTACAAAACACCTCCATGTGATCCAGCAATTGGACTTCTGGGACTTCTGGGTCTATACACACAAGAATGGAAAGTGTGATAAAACACCATGACTAAAAGCAAATTAGGAAGGAAAGGGTTTATTCTGCTTACACTTCCACATTACAGTCCATCATCAAAGGAAAATAGAGCAGAGACCTAGAAGCAGAAACTAAAACAGAATCCATAGAAGAGTGAGGCTTAGTGGCTTCATCCTGACTTTTTTTTGCCCCAAGTACCACTAGCCCAGGGGTGGTATTGCCCACAGTGAGCTGGCCCCTCCCACATCAATCATCAATCAAAATATGCACCACGAGCTTGCCCTGTGGCCATTCTGGTGTGAGCATTTTCTCAACTGAGGTTCCAGTCCCCCTTCCAAAACTACTCTAGCTTGAGTCAAGTTGACATAAAACTGGCCATCACATGGGGCTAGGTGCACACCCCGTGTCCACCGCAGCACTACTCACATCTGAAAGGTGGAACCCAACCCTCTAGGGGCAGAAGAATGAGGAAACAACATGTGGTAAGTGCTTACAATGCAATAATCAGCAGCATTAAAAAGAAAGGACATTTCAACATGCTTCTACGTGGACAAACCTGGAGAACATTATTCTCAGTGAAGTTCTTCAGTCACTAAAGAATAAGTGGTATATGATTGCAGTTACGGGAGAACTTGGGATAGATATATTCATAAGATGGAGAACATAGCAAGGTTGCCAAGGTCGAGGAAGGTAATGGGTGTTTAATGGATTTACTTTCCATCTGTGAAGATAAAGGGTTCTGGGGGTGCTGATGGCAATGGGTGTTTGGAAAGGACTGAGATCAATGGGTGCAACCATATGAATGCACTTAAAGTCTGAAGTGTGCCCTGAAAGATGCTGAACATAGGTAGGCATGGTAGTCACACCTGTAACTCCAGCATTTGAAGAGCTGAGGTAGCAGGATTACCATGAGTTCAGGGCCAGCCTGGGCTACAGAGTGAGTCCTTTTGGGGGAAAACTGACATATTCATTAAAATCGGTTAAGAACCTAGGTTCAAATCCACACCTGATTATTTCTTAGCCACACAGTCTCAGGCAAAATATTAAGTGTTTCTTTGCCTCAACTTTCTGTGTCTGGTGGTTTTCATAATGCTTAGTGGGTGACTGGACAGGAAACTCTCAGAAATGGGTCAGCATGTGATAAGCTGTCTACAGTTACTAACAATAAGAGATAGGAGTCAGACAGATGGTCAAGACCCCTGGGCGATTGCAAGGTGAAGAAGGAAAGATGGGAGTAAAGGCATCTCTATGACAGCAGCCAGCGTGGCCACTGTGAACTTCTGAACCTCCCTTCCAAGAGCAGCACAAGGAAATGAAAAAGAAAGCAACATTGTTCATATTTTAAAAGTCCAGCAGTAATTCCTGTAAAGTCTGACCCTCTGCAAGGCATTTCAGGCTCACGTGTTAAATTTCTTTTTTACAGTCTTTTTGGTAGAAGTTCACACCTGATCAAACATCTGTAAATGAGCTAGTATAAAAAGTGAAAACCCTGAACTAAAAGGCCAGTCCCCAAGCAGACCTCCAGGGCACAGACTGCCTCACACCTCTGAAATCTAATTGACACCTGCTGTGGGTGTTTGTGGCTAAGAGAGGGCCTGTGACCTTGTACCTCACCCAGCACCTACTAAGTGGGATTCAGAGGTGAGGACCTTGCAGGTCATTTGTCCCCCCCCCCCCCCCCCCAAATGGAAGTTAGACTGCAGTCTTGGACTACTCAACTTGGAGGTCTTTCTTATTGATTGAAGACAGATGTGTTAGAGACCCTAAATTAAGACACTCCCATCCAAAAAAAAAGGCCCTGTAGGCAGACCTTATTATGAACCTGCACCTGAAATCCAAAGTGATCCAAAATTGAAATTTCTGAACTGCCATAGAATACTACAAGTAAAAATAACACACTCAGCCTCACATGACATATTGAAACCATCATATGATAGTGAGCACACGTGTACAAGTTACATGTATAACCAACATACACGGGTATCATTAGACTTCAGTTCCATCTCCGGGACATATCAGTATTAAATAAATACAAATATTTTTAAAACATGAAACACTTCCAGCCCCAGTTCCTTTTCAGAGAAGGAACACTCAGTGTGTATTTCTCTTGTGGGGACAGAAGCTGCTAAGAAGGCAGCAGCTTGCCTGATTAGAAGCTGAAACTGAGACCCATTTCACACTTAGTGTTCTTCACTGCTACCTTCAGCTGCCTGCTCTGAGAAGTACCTTAATCCCAAAACCCCAAGATGTCTCCAGAGTATATGTGATGTGACAGTAGATGTGAGGAGTCTTGTTGTCTCCAACCCACACACACCAAGACTTTGCCATGCACACAAGCCTAGATGCATCCCAGCATTGGCTGCTAGGAATCTCTCCAGTATTGCGTCTCATCTTCCAGTCACACAGATATCTGTGGAGCTGTGTCCTTCAGGTCACTGAAAATAGAGGGGGACAATAAAATAAGCGTAAAAGAATAAAAATCTTCCATAAAGGACTGTGTGCTCTTCTATTGCCTGTCCTTTTTCAAGTTGTAGGAAGAGCAGTGTGGAAACAGGAATCCAGGAAGTACTTTGGAACCAGAGGGGAAAAAAATTCAAAGACTTGGGCTCTAAACTAGCACCTCTGGAATTCTTATGGGGCTGAAAATTTTACATTTCTAATCGGTCATAGTTAAGGCTCTGTTAGAAGATGCTTACAATCCCCAGCTGATACACTAAATGTGTGCTTGCTGTGTTATTCCTTTGCTTTTATACTTGTGTGGTTAGTAAAAAATAAAATAAAAAAATCACATTTACTTGAAAGAATAACGAATAAAAAAATAGCCATTTGTCATGTTTTAATTTATTCAACATGAAATAACAAAAGCACCGATACCACTATGAGGAAGTCTTTAAACGTCTTTAAATGTTTCTCCTTCTTATGCTAAGAAGCCGTGAGGGTGGTGGTAGTGATGGTTGGTCATTTTAACTTTTGATGAGGTAAGAAGCCAGTCCCATATGGTGTCTGGGTGACTTTCTAAGGTCAGTCTCTAGACTCGCAATAGGGTGCCTCTTTCACGCTCTGACACCCTCTCACTGTTGAGGTAGACTCAATAAAAATAGGGGCTGGCTTGGAGCAAAAGTCTCCTGGCTTCCCAGGAAAATCCAGCATTCTTCACAAAAAGACTCTTCAAAGGGCAGGATGTGCAGCTAAATCTACATTCTTGAGTTACATCCACCCACACATGGGGAAAAACACTCCAGCCAGCTTCACACATACAAAAAGCACACTGAGTGTTTATCCAGGACAGAGAGATCAGGAAGAAAAGGGAAGTGGGAAGGAAAGAAGGAAGACCAGTGGCCAGCATGTGGGGAAAACTAACATCAACACTGTGGCCTGGAACGCAGGGACAGAGTTTGTCTCCACGTTCCCCAACAGTCCTGGAGAAATCAAAGGAGGTGACAATGCCACAGGAAAAATTATCAGTTTGAAAGCAATAAAATACACAGTAATATTCTGTCCAACTACTGAACGGACAGTGCTAATAAGTCAGCATTAACTGGCTCTGAGAATGCGCAGCATCTTATAGCCTTGTGCTGCTTGCCTTGCTAACTAGTTTATTAGTTATAACTGACACCTGACTTTTCACAAATTGTCTTGCCACTGCTCTTATAAGGATAAGCCCAAATAATTCCAAGTTCAAACAGATGGGAAAACTATTAGAAAATTATCAAGCCGTGGGTCAAATGTGTGGAACATTAGGTTGACATCATCAGGCATCATTTGTAATTAGAAGAACTACTTGGTTTTTCTACACACATTTCATCCCAGTTATAATGACTAGCGTGTTCTCTTACCTGTGTTAGCAACCAATTTGTAAGCTGAGCCATTAATTTTTTTTCTAGTGCTGGGGATAGAATCCAAGGCATTTCATACATTAGGCAACACGTCCTACCACTGATCCACACCCACGCCTGCAAGGCTCTTTCAAAGCTGAGTTCTCTTCTTGTCAAATAAGACAAAGATGAACTTTAACTGAGTCTTATCTTTAGCTGTAAATGAACAGTGTCTACGTGAAGTTGTCCTGGGAACCTAACAATGATGCCAGAGTTCTCACACTAAAAACGTGTGTTGTTTAAAAGGTATTCACTTTCTTTTGAGCAAATATGAAGGTCTCAGTGCTGCTAACATGTACATACATACATGTAAGAGGACTTCCACTTGAAACTCACCTCTATACCTTTTGCACCAAGCACTGTTGAGTTATGCACACCCACACATGGGGAAAGGACTCCAGCCAGCTTCACACATACAGGCCAGGGCACTGAATGCTTATCAGGGAGTGGGGAGAAAGAAGGAAGGAGAGAAGGGAAGAGGAGGTGATGGGGAGGAGATAGAAGATTACGTTCTTCTGCTTCCTTAGCTGTCACTAAAACAGCAATAAAGAGATTTGAGAGTGGCAAACACATGCATGCAGTCAAAAGAGACGAGAGAGGAGATAACCCTGAATTTTGGAATTAAACACTAGATTTTATTAATATAAATAATATAATATTTATAATATAGAAATAATATATAATATATAAATTTATATTATATATTATGTAATATATAATATAATTCATAATATATAAAAATTTATAAATAATATAAATTTTTGAATAAAACACTAGAATTTTGGAATTAAACATCGCCAAGAAGGCTAAATCTTAAAGAGAACAGAGAAAAGGTTGAGAAGCAACTTGAGTTCCATATGGTACCTCCATAAGTCTGCTTCCCAGGTTAAATAGCGAAATAAAGGCACTCAGAAAATAAGGTCTCAAAATAATTACAACTTTCCATCATGCCCCAGAAAGCAACTGGAGGTTATAATCCACTTAAGTGAGAAGATGAAGAAGAAAGAGAAGGAGGAGGAGAGTAGCAACAACAATAACAACAAGACTCTCCAACACAGGAACAGCTTAGCACCACACCAGCTGTGTTTTGGGTACAGTGGGATAAAGTCAAGACTGACCAGAATAGATTTGGAGAATTTTCTCTATGACCTTAAAGTCTGTAGTCTATGTAATACATGTTAATGTGTGTAGAAATGATTTAGATAATTAGAATATAATTCAGTTTTGGACTAATGGTATTTTTTAGTAATCAAAAAAATTTCAGATCAAGGCAACTGATAACTTAGAAAAGAGTCAATTAAGCAAGGAATTAAAGTTATAATAATGCTTCACCTTGCAATCAGCCGTGAGTAGGATTTCCCAGAAGCACTTAATTCTTATTTAACAAAAAATTGTAATAATACCATGTTGGGAGAACAGAACCTATAAGGACAACATAATAAGCTGTGTGTGTGTGTGTGTGTGTGTGTGTGTGTGTGTGTGTGTGTGTGTATGTGTATGAGGAGTGTGTTGGAGGTAGAAGGTAGGAAAGATCTAATTCTTATCTCCTTTTTTAAATAAGTTTTTTTAATTAAGTATGAAAAGCAAAAGAAACAAACATATACTATTTGGACATACAGAGCCAAGTACCAAAGAATCAGTCAATTAAATGAAAGTGCTCACCTCTGCTGAAGAAGGAATGGGGAGAGGGGTATGGGTTGCTGTCCTCACAAAAACTTTTTAGAACTTTATAAGTCTTCAGATCACACAAATAGATAATAAATATATCAAAATACATATCTTATGTAACAGTATTAAACACTTAGTAATATATATTATATATGGATTGTCCTAATTTTAGCATAACACTCAGTTACATCATCTCAATAATTAGCATTTTTCAATAAAATGGAACTTCTTATGTTTGTACTTCTTTAACTTCATTTATTTTAGATTTATTTTATATATACAAATGTCTTGTCTGCATGTATGCATACTACATGTGTATGCCTGGTGCCCATGGAGTTTAGAAGAGCATGTTGGACCCCCTGGAACTGGAGTTACAAATATTTGTGGGAACCATGTGGGTTCTGGGAACTCAACCTGGGTTCTCTGCAAGAACAACAAATGCTCTTAACTACTGATCCATCTCTCCAGACCCTTTCCTTAATTTTTTAAAAAGCTTTGTGAATCCTGACAATTGTTAAAGCAGTTAAGTAAGATTTGAAACATATTTCTTCTGTTTCTCATCCTCCCAGAACACAGGGGAATGTTTGTTTTATAGCTCTAATTTGTAACAAATCTGCTCAATAAATTCAGCAGTCAAATATTTGGAAATGCAGAATATGCAAAGGTTACTCAAAATAGCTAAGTGACCTCCTGTGCCTTGAGTCACCACAGGGTCCTCCAACCCTTACTGGCAGTGCTGGGTCTGTATTTGTCTTTCCGTATTTCTTCTTCATTCGTTGTCCAGTCAGAGATTCTCAGAAACACATGATTTGGCCTTTGACATTCATTGAGAACTCAGGATGAGATGGCCAGGCTGTGCATCATTCTGGCTCCAGTCATCTCTGGCTAGACAGATGCCCTTCATTAGGTTTATAACATTAGTGGAAGTCTCTAGGATCAGTTACTACCTCCTTTCACACTGGGTCTATTGATAGAGCACTTTGAAGTTGACATTGTCCTTTTCCTGTAACCAAAGTCAACATTTCTCTTTGTTCAGCATCTACCTCAGATGAACCATCCACATACAAGCCATTCTTGTTCCTGCTTAATCATCCCTAATCCAAGGTACTATAGGGGCCTGATTTGGACAGGGACAGAAATCTTAGAGGGTCCAATCTACAATATCAATAAAATACCAACTCTGATTTTGATCCCATTAAGGAGAAAGTAAGATGTAACTCATATAGAAAAGTAGTTATTAATCCTTGTCAGCCCACGCATAGATATGATCTATGAAGGGTAAATGAAACTCATGGAAAAACTGTTTAGAGAAGAACATGTGCTATAGTTGGGATGTGAAGTGTTAGAGGCTTGGCTTCCAGTGTAGCCCCTCTGGGAGTCAATAGAGCCTTTGGGTGGGGGAACTAGTGAGAAGACACTGGAGGGAGGTGGTTCTGCCCTAGAAGAGGATTGTGTGACTCTCAACCCCTCCTCACTTTCTTTTGCTTATTACCCATGGGGGTAGGGGGTGGCTTGGTTTGTTGTACATTCCTACCATGACATGCTGCCACTCTACCAGGGGCCTAAAAGTACTAAGTCAGCTTGATCGTGAGCTGAAATCTCAAAAACTGCGCCTCAGGCAACCAACCCTTTCCTTCTTCAGGTTGATTATCTCAAGTACTGCTATACTGAAGTCTGGCTAACACACCAAGAAATCCATCCTTTGATTTTCTTCCTTGTTTTCTTTTTAATCTGTTGCTAAAAAGGCTAAGACACTTGAACCTACTCCAGGGCATATCACTTAATGGACATCCTGAGGAGTCTCTTCTGTAGCGATGGAGTCAACAGTGGAGGGCCTACCTCGTCTAATGTTCTAAGCAGGGTACAAATCTCATACCACATGCAGAGAGAATTATCAAATGTCTTACTGGTAATAAGAACATGGGATATGAGATTCTCATTCTAATCACATAAGAAACAAAACACGAGCATTTGAAATTCCATTGCAAGTAAGTTGTAGGTAAGATGTTGAATTTCTCTTTTAAGAACTATGTGTTTGGTAGAGTAGGTTGTCAGAATTCAAAGTTTATCTGATTTTCACATTTCAAATAATTCTATAATTCAGAAGCTCCATGTGTATATCGAGCATTTGACTGTTTAAGACATGCCTGGCAGGTGGCTATCTAGCCAAGAACTTCTTACTCCATAAACCTTAAAATGATCTCAGTAGTTGGAAGGTCTATTTTTACATACCAAAGTGAACATTCTTTGTCTTAATCAATTAAAACATTGATTTGAGGAGTCTCCCAAGAGGCAGCCTATACCAGGGTGCTGTCTCTTTCTCTTGGTTTACTTATGGCTTTATCAGATGCACATAGTATCAAATACCTCACATGGGCAGGAACATCAAAATACTTACTAAAAGACCTGTCTATACATCCAATGTGTTTCGAAAGTATATGAAAAGTCCAAAAGTAGTACTGAGACTCTCTGCTGACAGAATTTCTACAAGTAAATGGTTTCAAGTTAGACAGATGTAATAAAAAGTGGAGAAGATGGAGTAGGTGCAAAGACAGACGGGGATCTGGGCACACAAAGCCCAAGAAATGGTTTTAAAAGTTTTTAAGAAGGCAAGCAAGCAGCATGAAACCAGATCTTCAGTGTTAGGTGTTTGCTTAAGTAGATTCCAACTCTGGCATGCTCTCCTTTATGCCCTTGAGAAAATTACTCAAATACAGAGGAGACAAAAGCCATGCCTGGAGCTGCTGGGTTCTTTCCAAAGATGAGGAAGCACAGATTAAAACTGAAATGGCTCAAAGGAACCACAAACCAAAGCAGCCCCCTAATTGTCAGCTCTGTCTACAATTAACTGAAGACAACTCCTGCTCAATAAATTACCAAGAAAATACCTCCACATGGGTATTATTACCTCACAACAGGAAAGGCTCATTTTGTGGTAGCTAATGCACTTAAATTGTGGACATCTCAGAACGTGATCTGAAAGGGTGGTCCTTGCAAAGGCCTCCATGCACAGAGCGGATGTGCAGCAGCAAGGGCGGCACCCAAAAGGTACCTGGGACCAGCTTTCTGTTCTCTTTGTCTGTCTTCCTGAGTCTCAAAGAACTTAAGTAAAACACAAAGGCTGTTATCCTCCAAAACAAGACCAAACCATTGCCTGGCTCCAAGCACAGGAAATTTCCACTACTTTAAGTAAGACTCTGCCTTTGAGAAAAGTGCTGGACTCTGGGAGGCCTCACAAATGTTTAAAATTAAATTTGGTTTGGTTTGTTGTACATTAGAACAGTAGAAAGAATAGAAAGAATAGCGAGCAATAGGGCTGATGCCAACTGCAGAGCAGGAGACCCTAGATAGCTTCACTTTCCAAGCCCCCAAACCCTCGGGTAGGAAAGATGGGAGCTGGTTGCCAGGGATAGTGTACTTTCCCAGAAAAGAAAAATCAGGGATTCCATGTTCACTTCAGCAGCACATATACAAAAGTTGAAACGATACAGAGAAGATTAGCATGACCCATGTGCAAATTTGTGAAGCATGTCATACTTTAGAGAGAATCTGAAGTCTGGTGGGTAGGAAGGTGGGAGAGAAGCCAGGAGGAATTGGGGAAGGGAAATGGATGTGATTTTTAAAATGCTGTATGAAATTCTCAAAGAATAAATAAAAACATTCTATTTTCAAAATCAGTGATTTAAACTTTCAGAACACTTAAGAACTCAGAATTGTTGCATTTGAGCATGAAGATCATAGACTTTTATATCATAGGTCAGGAATGTTTGATGTATTTTTAAGAGGACACGATTTGTTCCTATCTCATTATGGTCACTATTAGTAGGCATCATTATGTTGGGCTTACTCTGGTCCTGACAGTTTTTATTTAATGTCCGTCTCTATCTCATAAGCACCCCTCTCCCCGATTATACACTTGAAAGGTTAAGTAATGTATCTGAGGCCGTAGACTGCCAAGTAGCAGAGTTGTTATCTGCTTTTTAACAGCCGTTCCAAGGACTTGGAGAGTGTGGTTCAGGGACAAAGCACTTGCCTAACATTTAAAAGCCCTGGGTGGTTCCTTCTCTGGCAGGATCAGAAGAGAGAGAGAGAGAGAGAGAGAGAGAGAGAGAGAGAGAGAGAGAGA
>CAJQZJ010013043.1:6070716-6084915 GCA_907164525.1 Lophiomys imhausi
AGAGAGAGAGAGAGAGAGAGAGAGAGAGAGAGAGAGAGAGAGAGAGAGAGAAAGCATTTGAGCAGCAAATCCCACTGTAGTACACTTTGCTTTTGAGTATTTTTCATGGCAGACACAGTAGTGATGAGAAACCAGGGTATTTTCTGCAGAATAGGTCCCCCCGCCGGAGGGCCCACTGCACATGTTTTATTTAACTTATCCTTTATTATCCAAGGAAAGAGTTTTGAAACAAAACAAAACACATTGGTAATGCCTGGCCTTCACAAGTTGAAAGTTCTTTAATCAGTGGCTGTGGCCTAAGCCCACCTGCCTTCCCATGCTTGCCTTTCAGCAAAGTTCTGTTTCAGGCCATCTGCCTGTGGGCTCTGCAGTCTTTCCTATCTGAGGCCTCTCCCTGCTTGCTCCACTGGCTTCCTAGGCAGGAGCGCTCCAGAGGAGGCTGAGGCTGAGAACCAGCTGGGGGTCCACAGAATGGACTTCTGTTCTAGTTGCTACAGCAACCAAAAATTCCTTTGGATCTGGTAGGCTTCTCCCTGATTTGGAAATCACACAAGTTCACATGTGCTTTCTCTGGTTTTCAAAGCACTTGTCAGTCGACTTACTCCCAGTGAGTAGACTCCCTGAGACCTCAGTCCTCCTTGGACTGCATGCACCTGGGTCCGCACTCCAAGAAGCATTGGAAAGAAGCTGGAGACCGTTGGCTGTGCCCTGCAACACTGGGGTTTGGGCCCTTTTGCCTCGTATTGCTGCCCTCCTCACTTTGCAGCCCCAGTGCCCAGTATAATAATGAAGTCTCTGCTGGCTGCTGTTCCTACTCACAGTGTAATGGCAGCCAGGATATCCCCACTTCCTGTTAATGTCCACCATCTGTGGTCACATAGAACTCAGTTCTTCAAATGTGCTTATGGAAGCCTGACCCTCATTCTGGAGGAGGTAAAGGTCACATTTTCTTTCTTTCTGGTGGGGGGGCTCCTTTTCGGGAGCTTTGTTTAGCATTTACACACTGAGACCATTGAGAGGGGAGTTTTTGGCAAACACAAAGGACACTATTAGGATATAGCTTAGAAGCAATGCCTTCTGCGATTTTGTTTTTCATTTCCATAACCACAAAGGGTCCCTTAGCCTGCTTCCCGCCCCCCCCCCAGCAGAATCACTGAGCTCAAGTGATCGTCATGCTTCCACCCCAGAAACACAGCTGCTGATCTTTAAATGCTGGGTTTTCTCCCTAAAGCACTGCCTTCCCCAAGCCCCACTACCCATCCTGCTGATCAGACAGTGTCAGCAGCAACCAGCGGGCAGCTGGCTAAGAGAAAAGCTCTGGGATGTGTCTAGAGATGGCTACCCGTAGCGCATGGTTCACACGCTGAACACAGCTGCTCTTTGGGGAGTCGAATTTGCTCTAAGCCAGCTTGTGCTCCCTTGGCTAAGCCCAAGAAGAGAATGTCAGCTGGCCAAGATGTGAGTCTACAGTGCACGTAGAGGATGTCCTTGTCAATCTACGGCCCTCAAGGGAGCATCTTTTAAACTTCACAAAACTGCGCTTGGCTGGCTTATCGTGGCTCTCTATTCCAAGAGAATCTCTTGGTATTGGAGATACATAAAGCACAAGACAGACACTAAAGTCTCAAAAACCCAGTTTTCCTTCATGGCCACATTGATTAGGGGTGTCCAAAGAGCCATGGGAGCAGAGCCCGTCCCTGTGTGGTTAAAGGCTCAGGCGTTCACCTAAGAGGGTAATTTTCAGGCAACATTCTCTTACTCGGCACTTTTAATCAAAAAGTTCAGTGTCTGAAGAGGAACAGGGAATGAATATGGCGGTGTAGGAATCCCCTGTTGCTAATGAAGCATTTAAAAATCCAGGACAGCAATGGTTTTCCTGCTTCGTACAGAAAAGATCCTTCCCATTGGAGTCCCATACCTTGTTTTCCCCCTTATTTGAAAGAAGAAAAAGTTGAATTTATGCACCTTAAGAAAACATGAAATGAAAATGTATCCATCAGCTCAGCAAAGACCTATTTCCAGGAAATGGGTTTTAAAAGGAAAGTCTTGGTGTCCTAAGGTTGAAACCAGGAGGTCTCCTGACTTTGAACGTGAAGGATGAAAGGACCCTATGTCCAGGTGCAGGTCAAGCTGGCTTCATTTCAGCTGCTCCAGGAGGCTGCTTAAAGCCCTGGTTGTGGTCCAAGAATATCCTGGCAGTTAGTATCCTGCATTAAAATTTATAAACCACAAAAGACCTTTTCTCACAGAGAAGTTAATTCAGGCTTCATAGCCTTTGAAAAAACCCTTTAAAAGAAGGTAGTCATCAGAAGAGGTTGTATGGAAAACTAGAAATAAGTGATGTTTTTTACTCCCCCCAAATGTACTAAAAATACAGCAATAGGAATTTCAGAAGGAAGGGAAATGGCACCACGTATAATTTTATTTCAAAGAGGTCCCAGGAATGAGCTATGGGGTTGCCAGAATTAACTTTTAATGGTAACCAAAATATGGGGAGACTATTACAGGCTAAGGGCCCTGCCTGAAGAGTGGAAGCTGTCTCACCTTGGTGTCCCACTCTTGGAGACACCAATAAGGCGGGCCTGAAAAAGTTCCCAATTTCTGGCCCCAGATGCAACTGTCCCCAACCACCCCTGCTCTCTGCCCTAACCCCTGCAACTTTATCCACTGAGCTTTCATGGGACACCTCCTCTAGGCCATCCTGGGTTAACCTGACCATCCTTCAGTGGCAGCTGCAACTACACAAAGGTCCTCAAGAAGCCATTCTAAGTCTACAGGTTGGGTTAAATATCCCTGCTGTAGACTTCACGTGCATCTGCTATTACCTTCTCCATCAGGTCAGGGTGGAGTGTGGGTAGGATGGTACTTTCATTCACCACTGTATCCAGCTTTCATTTATCCACCCAACATACCTAGTAAATCCTCATGAAGTAGATGAAGGCCCCTCCCTGTGACTCCAGCTTTCTGTGCTGTGCTACAGCTCTTCATTACTATATATACTCAAGACGATCAAGTCGTAAAGAGAAACATTTGAGTAGGGCTCAGAGTTTTTAAGGTTCCAAGACATGAGAGATTGGTTGGTCCTGTTCTTTGGGGTCTGTGGGTGAGACAGTATACCATGGGTGGACATGTGTAGCAAGGTAAAATGGCCATAGAAGTGAAACATAGAAATAAGAACAGACTAGGGTCACTCTATCCCTTCAAAGCACATGCTCCCAATGTCCTGAATGCCTTCTGACAGGCCCCATTCCAGAAGATCCACCACATGCCATACTGCCAAGCTGGCCCCACCTTCTAAAGGCCAACCACCTCTTGTGAGTCTCTGTCTCTCTCTCTCTGTTTCTCTCACACACACACATACCACACTCATTCCCCCCCATACACACACACCACATACCCCCCACACCACACACATACACACCAGTAGCAGCAACAGCAACAGCAGCAACATCTGACAAGCCTTTAATATGGTTTTTTTTTTTTTTTGGAAGGGTGGGGATTGGGATAGGGTATATCTACACAACCTTGCTTTCCTGGAACCCACTATATGGACCAGGCTGGCCTCAAACTCACAGAAATCCACCTTCCTCTGCTTCCCGAGTTCTGGGATTAAAGGCAATAACCATCATGACTGGCCAACATCTCGGCTTTTTGAGGAAGGGTGGGGCATTTCAACTAAAATATATGCTTCATTTATCTTTTATTCCAAAAGAACCTGGAGAGTTGACTCTAAAGTTGGCTTTCTGAGAATATTGGTAAAGAAAATGAGGTAGCATCAAGAGGAAGGAAATCGTTAACAAAGCTGATACGTAGTGGTTAGGCCAACGGGCAATCAGGTTGATGAGCAGTGAAGGCATTTCACATTATGGAAACATAAGTGAACACAAAAAATGCTCCTAGCTGTCTCAGAAGACAACCTGGTCCAGCCTATACTGCACCTGTGGGACACACCTGGAAGGTTACAGGACACACCTAAAGGGGGTACAGAACACACCTAGAGAGGTACAGGACACACTTGGAGGATTTACAGGACATTCCTGAAGGGTTATGGGATCCAAAACCCATACTCAAGTTTTCTCAGTCTTGTTTTTGTCCTGATTTATATAATCAGTCATTTCAAGCTCACCAAAATAACAACTTTCTAGACTAACCTTAACAATAGGATTAGTAATTATTTTAGCTAGCATTTGCTGAGTGTTGACTTTATGTGGGACACAGGCCTAACCATTCTGTGCAGAGTTTCTGTTTATCTTGCCCAGAAGTTTAGATGAGAGCAAAGGCATTAATTTGTGTTTCGGTGTCTACACAGAAAGCTGGAGAAGCGTATACAGGTTCCACAGCTAGCCATGGTAGGCATAGGCAATTCTGACACATCAACTTGAGCAGAGTACAAAAAATCTTCGTGTTCCAGCTTTCAGGAGCTGCAACCTGGGCCCCACAAGCAGACACGGGGTCTGCCCAAGAAGACCCTGATCTTCACAGAGTTCATCAACCAGCTCTGAAATGACGCTGGAAGCACAATGCTATTCTATGTGTGCTACTCGAGACTTTAAGGCCTGCAATGCTGATGGGTCCAAGAAAGAGTTGGATCAACATCTCGGGAGACTTCAACCTTCTACTAGTGCTGAAACTGAAAATCGAGAGTGTCTTGCAGAAAGGCCAAAGCTACTGGGCTGGTGTCTCAGTTCTCCTGGGAGTTGCATAAAGTTTGGGCTTCCCTCCATCCAGTCTTGGCTCTTCCTCCCAGACACGAAGCCTTCCTTAACCTCTGTCCCTGTCTGCTCTCTCAATCTATTTTCAGATGTGATTTAAGCTAATGCTGTGGGGTTGGATTTTAGTCAGTTCTCAAGTAGATGTCAGAAAGATATGCTGCTTTAGAATTATTCAAAAAGATGCCTTCTACCTGCTTCCACATAGAACAAAGGAATTCTCTAATCTTCCCTCAAAGCTACTGTTGTCTATATTCTTCTTCAGAATTGTTTTTAAACCTACTGGTCTTATCTGCACATATCACTTCTGCTATCTCAGCTGCCTGTTAATTCCCTTATACCAAAGCTTAATAGAAGCCAGGCTTCTATTACAGACAGTTTTCTCAGTTTATGGGCAAAGAGATAATCAAAATTTTAAGCCCATGTACATCCTTTGTTCCAGTATTGATGTAACTCCTACAAAGGTAGGACACATGGGCTTCAATGTGTTGAAGCACAAGTAGGATCCTGAGTCCATGTCCAGCACCAAAGTCAGAGAAAGGAAATGTTACAGTGATAATGGGAAAGTGTGCATGAAAACCACAGTCCTCACAATGTTCCCTGTCATAGTCCCTGTAAACCAAGACCACAAAAAAGATATGCAAACAACAGAAGGAAGAAGGAACTCCATAGTCAGTCAGCTCATAGGCCTATAGCATTTACTCAAAATAAAGCTAAGAAGTGTGCCTGTCTCCAGCTTCACTCCACCAAGATACCTAAGAAGCTGCAAGGCTAACAACTGTAAGAGGCAGGGTTTAATGAGTAGTCAGCCCAGAAAGAGATCAATATATTAAAATTTAATGGTTTTTGTAGCCTAAAAGTACCCCAGAAGTAATATAATATCTTTTTAGTCACCACCCACAAGCACAAAGATAAAAAGAATGAGTACTGGATAGTGATCCAATGGCTGCCCAGGAAGAGTGCAAGCCAGGCTCTTCATCAGAACCTTGGCCTTAATAAAGACATGGACTCCTGAGCCCCAGCCTAGTAGTTTCTGCTGAGGGATTCTTGTGGGGCCTAGGGCTCTATGTATTCACCCTAAGGGATACTTATTTCCAGTGGCCCTCCTCCCATAACTAATATCAGAGTGTCTCGAAAGGCACAGAAGTCAAGATTGCTTATCTAACACAAGTTGCAAAGCCCAAATGGAGCCGTAAGCTCCAGACCTGTCCATGTGACCCTGGGAACTGTGAGCCTAACATTAGCCTCTTCAGAACTCAGGCGTTCCAGTGGCTCCCTGCCATAGGCACTTGTGTTTACAGACCCTGCCAGCGAGACCCTGGCAAGAGCAACTTGGTGACAACAGAGAATCTTACAGCCTTTTTTTTTTTTTTTTACTCAGCACACACATGGCTCTCAATTAAGCCACCTGCTGCCTTGCTGACAAGCACAGACCAAGGAATTTCCATGATGCAAAGTCCCTTGATGTCCTGTCACACAATAGCATTCTTTCAAATCAGTGAAGAACTTCATGTCCACCCCACCTCCCTGGGGATGAATGTGACCCTTCCAGGGAAGGCAGGGTGTGCTGCCATTCACATGTCCCCTCACCCCAGCTTATCTGACTGGCTGAGAGACAAGTTCTGTGTTTTGTCTGCCTGGGAAATCTAATGGAAACAACTATTAATAGACATATTTATTTTATCAAGGAAAATATGCTTTTAAAATGTTCAAGAAAGGATATTGCCTAGTTCTCAAGGACTAGCCTGAGAGAGCCTTGGGAGCACACACATACACACACACACCAGTATAAACATACATACACTTGGTGTGTGTGTGTGTGTGTGTGTGTGTGTGTGTCGCTATATAAATGTGAATATGCATGCATCTACTACCTAGCTAAGCATACACAAACAATTGTACTAGCATCACATTTCAACAGCTTTCATGAAAAAAAAAAAAAACCTCTCATTTTTCAATTCCAGGAGGTAATTGATATTCCGGTGCTTTTCAAATGTTAGCATTCACCCAGGTAATAATAGCACTGAATAAGCCCGAGAGCTTATATCAGGAACAAGTCCCTTGGTCAGACCAATGTTGCATGGCAGGCATGGGCTGCTGTGTGAAGAGTGAGATTCCAGTTTGTGGTGAGTGGCCATTTCTGCATCAACATAAAATAATAACTGACAAAGTAGAACCTGTAAAGTAAACGATTTAAATTGACTTATTCTTTCTAGGTTGAGTACAAAAGGGACACCAGAACCTGGGGACTGCCTTACTGCTGCTGTTAAAAACAATTTCCAGTGTGTTAGTGCCACTGCAAGAGTGCAAGTTAACAAATTTTGGCTAGGTTGAATCAGATTGCCTTTTCCAGAGGGGAAAGAAGGCACCTGGAACAGCGAGTGTCTTTCTTATTGCTGATATTGAATGCAGACAGTCAGGACATGCCCGACCACACTGACCTTGTAAAACTGATCCTATCTTCAGAGAAAGGATTAAAACTCCTTCCACTGTTTTCTCTTTGAAGATCTTGGGGCAAAAAATAGGCAAACCCAAGTTATCCAAATATCCTGACTGGCCATACTCATGACTTTCTGTAAATATTTGAATAAGTATATTAATCATCTTCACCTCTAAAACCTGAAATAAGAAATTATACCTAAAAGATACAAATAAACAGCACACAGGGAATAATCCCCATGGAGAGAGATCTCTAGCTTTCTGGACACGGAAGAGTTTTCCCGCCAAACAGCAATGATCATAAAAGACACCCGAAGTAGCCACAGACCTGGCACAAGGTACTTAAACAGTGTATATGAAAAGTAAGATTAGAATCATCTGTGGTGAGATTTGAATCTGGTCTTCAAGGACTTCAAAAGTCATCTCAGGAGGAGAAAATGATCGAAGGTGTAGATAACCAAGAAGCAGGAACAAGAGTCAATGTGGAGATTGTATGTCTGTGCCAGGTACCAAGCCACTTGCTCATAGGCACACCATCTTACGTAATCCTTCCCCCCAAATAATGTGACAAAATTGACATTATGATACCAATGATGACACATGAATCAAGACAAAGAAAAATTGAATGACTAACATCACACAGCTATTGAGTGGACCCCAGGGTTATGAATTTGAGTAGAAAGGATAGTGGAACCAAGAAATGAAGCCCCACATCCATCTTACAGCTCCCTGGGCTGTTAGTTGTGAGTTGGAAAACAATATTGAAGTAGAATAATTAAAAGTAAATTGTAATGAGTTTCAGCTATAAATCTTTATTTTATGGACTTTAACATGACTCAGCATGAGTCAGATGTTAAACAACTAATTTCATAATGAAAATGTGTCTTTATAAGACCAAAAGCATGAAGTAAATGATGTATGTGTGATCGTATCACTTGACTTTGATAGAACCGGGTAGCACAGGTGCCACAGAACAAGAGGAAAGGTAGAGATTTGATATTTTATTGACCAGTTAAGAGCTGTGCCTCTTGACTTTCCAGTCTTCTGTTTAGTTCCAGCAAATCACACTAGACTATAATACCATGTCAGTAACTGGCCTCTTGAGTTTGGGACAGTTCTCTGGGAACAAAAAGAGCAGAAAGTGAAGAAAAGAGCTTTCCCTATGTAGGTCAGGTGTAGCCCTGCATCATTTGAAAAGACAAGTTTCTAGACACCAAAAGAATCTCTTCTGCTCCTTTTGTTAGGCTGGCGATAGTAACTGTCATAATTTCAGAGGTGATGATTTCTAGAACCAATCTGCACCAGGTTTGACGCACTACCTGGCTCCTGAGGGCTATTTAGTAGTGTGTACACAGTAAACAAATGGGACTCTGCCGTGTCTCATGTCTGTGAAGCCCATGGTATAAAAAGAGAAAATGCCAAGAAACCAAATAATCCAATCAAAAAATGGGGAACAGAGTCAAACAGAGAATTCACAAAGGAGGAATCCCTAATGGCTGAGAGACACTTGAAGAAATGCTCAGCATCCTTAATCATCAGAGAAATGCAACTTAAAATGACTCTGAGATTCCATCTCACACCTGTCAGAATGGCTAAGATCAAAAACTCAAATGACAGCACATCCTGGCGAGGTTGTGGAGAAAGGGGAACCCTCCTCCATTGCTGGTGGGAGTGCAAACTTGTACAACCACTATGGAAATCAGTCTGGTGATATCTTAGAAAACATGGAATAGCTCTACCTCAAGACCCAGCCATACCACTTCTGGGTATGCATCCAAATGATTCCTCACTGAACCACAAGGAAGTTTCCTCATCCATGTTCATAGCAGCCTCATTTGTAATAACTAGAAAATGGAAGCAACTCAGATGTCCCTCAACCAAAAAATGGATTAAAAAATTGTGATACATCTACACAATGGAATACTAATCAGCCATCAGAAACAATGAAATCATGTAATTTGCAGCCAAATGGATGGAACTAGAGAAGCTCATCCTGAGTGAGCTAACCCAGACTCAGAAGGATGCACATGGCATCTATTCACTTATAATCAGATTTTAGCCATATAGTACAGGATAACTATACTACAACCAATGCACCAAAGGAAACATGAACATAGACTTTGTTTCCTGTCAATGAAACACTTTGCCCTAATGGTGCTGCCTTGTAGGCCCCCAGTGTATGAGGAGACTCTTGGCCCTCATAAGACTGCTGCACTGGGGCAGGGGACTGTTATGTAGGGGCACTCCACTCTGGAGGAGTGTGATGGAAGGGATAGGGGGTAGAGGATGGGAGCGCAGGAATGGAAGGAGTGAAAAGAGGGCACTGTGATGAAGATATAACCTGAAGTAATAAATAAATATTTTTATTATAAAAGAGAGAGAGAGAAACAGTATCTTCTGAAGCTATCTGCCTTCCTAAAGCTTGCTTTGGTGACATGTTAGTTGCATCTGATAGTCAAGGCTCACATTGGACTGACAAAGTATTCAATTCATAGGAGCTATTGACAAAACTGGAGAATTTAAGAGCATGTGGTTTTAGTTTGTAATCATCTAACTTTTCAATGTATGCTTAAACAAATCAGATCCAGGATACTGCATCTTTTCTCATACATAGCTGACAAAGGGTTATCATTGGTTTGAACAATTACAAAGATTCCTGGGGGGGGTGGGGTGCAGTACAGTGGTAGAGCACTTGTCAAGTATGCAAAAGGCCCTGGGTTCCATCCTCAACACCAGGAAAAAACAAAAGCCTGAAAGATCACCTTACACCCACACTAGCTTTCCAACCTCTTTCCACTGGAGGTCGCTGTTACCTTGCATTTGCTGACAGTCTTTGTTTGCAGGTTGGTAACTTAGACATTTAAACCCTACCCAGTCCCTGTATTTGTATTTGAAAAGCAAACAATTAAAACCGTCATTAAATTGGAAAAATACTTCAGATCATGTAAGGATAAAACAAATTGCCCTTAGAGAATTCTGTTCGTCTGCAAATACTTAATTTTTTTAATTTAAATTACTTCAATGGTATATATATATATATATATATATATATATATATATATATGACATTTTATATTTGTTCAAATGCACAGACTGTACAACACCAGGGGTGAGCCTCACTAAAAACTATAGAATATCAGTTGGTTAGAACAAAAGACACTGTTCTACTAGGAGGTCTGCGTGTATACATAGCTTTATAACCTTCTCTTGGCTTTGCTATGAGCCCAAAATTTCTCTAAGAAACAAATAGTTTTCAAAAAGAAACTCTAGTTAAAATTTATACAGTTAAGCTTTTGAATAGGTTTTGAATGTTGAGCACATGAATCCATTCAGAAAGAAATACCATTGTGTGCATGTAGCGGTATCACTTTGTCAAGTTCCCAGTACAAGTAAGCCTTAGTTTACTTATGTGTAGGCAAAGAGCTTCAAGCTGCCACTGGGAAAATTAACACACACAGTGCCTGGAGCATGCAACATAAACACTAGTGATCATTCAGGGATGGATCTGTCTCCTGATGCTGTTACAGAGTTTTGCCATTGCATTGCTATAGACTGAGCCCAAGGCCTCAGTAGGCAAGGCCCTGAGCTCCAGAACTTAGAACACACAGTGAGAACTGTTTACATATCTGTCAATAAAAGAACTGGGTATATGAAGAAATTCAACCAGATTAAAGGCATAGATCCTAAATAAGTAATCAGCATACACAGCCCTAAGAACATAAAAACTGAAGTGTAGTGCAGCAAGCATACAGCACACAGCCCTGGGGAGGGATAATATATTAGTACAATATGCTCATTCTAGAAAGTTCTGAACTAAATGAGACCTAATACCATCAGCTTTTATGTTTCTAAGTAATTAAAGCCTGCCAAGTCATCTGAATGGGACCCCTAACCAAACATCTCTACTAAAAGGAAAAGAGAATTCCCAGACAGACAGAACCTACTCCTGTTTAATGCCTAAAGGAATAGTCTTGTTTTGCCAGGTTCTGCCTCCTTTTGAGACTACCAGCGACCATGAGCAAATGAAACTGCTTTTGTCAGTGAGTTTCATGTATTTTTCCTTCAAATTAGAGTTATTGTTTGACAACTTTTATTGGCATCTAATTATAGCCAACACAGTACCTTTCTAGCTTAGTAATAGTTGTTTTTAATTAAGTTAATGTAACATCTATATATAATGATTTAAATGAATACTTAGATTTTGGTATTGGTGGGTTAGATACATTTGTGAATTAAAATTTTTCATTAATATTTCATTTTTATGCCTAATCCTTATCCTAATTTCATTAATATGAGCACTAAACTATGAAGGAAAGGTAGGAATAGGCTTAGCTTGCTCATGTATGAAATACAAACACTGGAAGCTAAGAGTTGGGCAAGTTGGAATGTGAGCTCACACTTCACTGGCCTCTGGCCTAGTTATTTATTTATTAATTTATTTTAGAATTTCCTGATGCCTGGGTCACTGACAAGATCATTAACCCCACACCTGTTACAGCCTGAGTCTCTGGACTCACTCCCGGGTGTGCTGGCTTCCAGCTCATGCACTGAGGCATTCAGAACTTCTGGGTGTGTTCAGGGTGTGGTGTTGGGCCTCCTGGAAATTAAGCACCAGCGACAAACAGTGCAGATCTCAAAACCATGAGCCAAGGTGTAAGTCTTCGGGCCTGGCTCGTGCTTTACCAGGCTGGAGGAGGGCCTGCTGGACTCAGAGAACTGTGTAAGATTTGATCTGTAGAGCCAATGTGGGAAGTAGCCAGGAGGAGAACACTAATAGAGGCAAGAACTCTGAATAAAAAAGCTGGTTAAAGATTTTGATAAGTTGGCCTCCAAGGTCCCTCAGGATCTATGCTGTGTGTGTGTGTGTGTGTGTGTGTGTGTGTGTTCTGTCTGTCAGAAAGCAAATCTAGAGCTTTGTGTATTGTAGGCACATGTTTGACCATAGAGCTATACCCCAAGTTCCAATTGTTGAGTCACAACCAACATGTCCCAGTACAGTTCTTTAAGAATGTCTCCAGCAACACAAAAGACATTAACAAAAAGCCCCATCATAATCTGCAAGCAGCAGAACCTCCAACTGGGTAAAGCTGTGAGCCATGGAGCAGTAGTGAAGATTTATGAAGATATTTTAAAGAGCATATATCATATTAATTCCATAAAATGAGCTCATAAATCAAGTGATTTTTTTTTCCTTCTGAAAAACAGTAGATGTGGTTGAAAGGATTGTTAAAATAAATAGTAAGAGGCAGTACAAGTAAACAATACATTCAGAGACTGTCTCCATGCTTAAAGCCACCTCTGTGTGGAAAAAGACATAACCTGAGGCCCACATGTGTAAGAAGGCAATGCACTGAAAATAGTAACCGTTACAGCCTTTCCCATTTTACAAAGCATTTTCACAAGTACATGCTATTTTATTTTATACAAAGAGTATGTCAGAATGACAAAAAGGGATAACCACATAGTGCTATCCAAAGACCATAAAGAATTCCCCTGGAGTGGAAGAGCTGGGGCTGGAAACTGTCTCTATTCTCAGGGCAATCCTTAGTGCTGGTTTTGAGAGCAAGTTCAGGGACCATTCTGAGTTCACCTCTTATTGCACGTGGACAGTGGTCAGGTGTCCTTCATTTCTGTTGTGACAAATATGCTAACAAAAAGCAACACCGGGGATGGAGGGGATTATTCTGTTTACAATTCAAGGTTACATCTATCATCTGGGGTGTAAGGAGCCTGTAAGCAGCCATAGAAAATGGCTGCCAGGAGCTTAGAAAAACAACTTAATTTTGAAGTGAAATTTGTTTTTGAAACTTGTTTTGAAGCAAGGATTTGAAAATGTTTTGAAGTGTTGTGATAACCAGAAGGCTGGCAGGAACTAACTGACACCTGCTTATCAAAAAGTCCCTGAAAGAGGGTGTCAACTGTTAAGGGAGGCACCCCTTAAAGTTAAGTATAAAGGAAGACACCAAGCTGAGCTAGACTTGGATGCCATAGCTACTGAAGCTTGAACTGCACTGGCCAGCAAGCATCTACCCTTACTGACAATTCCCGAACATCAGAGAAAAACCCAAATTGCTCAAACCCTGAACATCTGGGAACAACCGCTTCGTGGTCAAGCACCCTATCAGGTCAGGCCACTGTCCATTAGCAGCCTCTCCGCATATAGAGACAACCAGATCTCGAACCCTTACCTGCACTCTCCAGACAGGTTTGAGGCTATGTATTGGACAGCCTTGAGCTGTGTGATTGCACTTGTCCTATTCATTTGGTGTTGTATATGTTCGATCTCAGTAAATGCCAAAATTCAAGCTCATTTGCCTCCTGCCTAATTCTTACGTCCTCCCTCTCTGAAATCATAAGAGAGGTTTCTGGTGTGTTTGAGACATGAGGGGAGCCAAAGCAAGACGCTAAGCAGCTAGTCACATCACATCAGCAGCTAACAAACAGGAAAATACCAAACATGAAAATAAGTGCGTGTTCGGTTGCTGCTTATCAGCAGCTAGCATTCTTCGCTCTCACACAGTCTAGGGTCCAGCCCATAAAATAGTGCTGCCCATAAGCAATTCACAATCAAATAACAACCCCACTCGCAAAAGACACGCCTACAGGCCAACCTGCTCTAGATAATTCCTCTTTAAGATTCTCTTCCCACATGAGTCTAGCTTGTCACACTGACCATAAAAACCAGCGAGCACAGCAAATGAACTGACCCCAGCTATCTGCAGAAATACTAGTTGTGTGCCTCTGAGATGGAACAGGGAAGGCCCTCGTGCCCACCGAAGATTCCTGCTGAAAACTGGCTGCTTTCAGAAAGCAATTTCCACCGATGATAAGGTTCAGGAAGCTGACTCACCGCATAACAAGTACCCCATATAGGGATGGGGAGCAATAGTAAACACCTTCACCATTTTTTGTGAGCCTGGTGCAGAAGGATCCATCA
Source organism: Lophiomys imhausi (assembly GCA_907164525.1). Taxonomy (NCBI): domain Eukaryota; kingdom Metazoa; phylum Chordata; class Mammalia; order Rodentia; family Muridae; genus Lophiomys; species Lophiomys imhausi. Next base: position 6,084,802 of record CAJQZJ010013043.1, read on the forward strand.
TGTCTGTGTCAACTGGAAAACCGTATGTGGACAGGAAGAACTGACAAGGTGTGCGGGCATCCTGGGGTCCTGGGCAACAGGACAGGAAGAACTGACAAGGTGTGCGGGCATCCT
>CAJQZJ010013043.1:6084925-6100677 GCA_907164525.1 Lophiomys imhausi
AAGAACTGACAAGGTGTGCGGGCATCCTGGGATCCTGGGCAACAGGATCTGCTAAGCCCACGCTTTTTTTTTTTTTTTTTTTTTTTGTATAAACTTATTTTGAGACAAGGTTTAACCATGTATCTCGGGCTGACCTCTAACCCATAAGCCTACCTGCCTCTGGATCCTGGACTTAAACGTGTGTGCCACTGGACTGCGTCTACATTTAATCTTTGTAAAGTCACAAGAAGTAGGTCCCGAGACCCCAAAGCCATGCACTGTCTCCCTTGTGCTCAATCACAGTCCCCAATAAAGCTTTATTTTGATGTTAATGCTTGCATCCTCTTGACTTTCATTTTAAATTGAGCAAAAGTTCTCTTAAATAAGCCAATGACACCAAAAATGAGCTGGTAACACTACAAGCTGGAAACTGGTAAAACCAAAATAAGCTGGTTACAACAAAAATTAATCCCAAACTGTACAAAAACAAGAACAACAACAAAAAAAACCCAAACCAATCCAAAACAAACAAAACAAAATGCTATCTTGATCATTAAGACTTTCAAGGTTAAACTTTGAAACTTCAGTGTATTTGAATATGTGTTCCTCCCTATGTTCTTTATACAGTCTGGTCTACCTTTGCTGACCCTGTAGCTGAAGCAACTAAATGGGGACTCTTCCTGTCCCTCTCAGAGCTACTGCATCTTCCCTAGAGTCCTCTGGCATTTCTGAGAGAACACCAGGTGAACCCATGTTCACACAGAGGCTCCTGAACATGCCATAGGGTCAGTTAACTTAGCAATAAAGACAGAACATGGCAGACTTTAGTTCTACAAATAGGGGTGCAACTAGTGGCCAATACAAATAGCATCATGTTGGGGGTTCCTTCTTTCGTACTCATACTTTGAAGTTCCATCCCTATTCCAAGGAGCCAATTTCCAAATTAAGGATCCAAACACAAGCCCTGGTTTCAGGGTTTGCTTTCTGGTGAGAATTCAAGAGTGGCAATTTGGAGACACTAGACATACAGTATTGGCTATATAAACACCCTAACCAAATGTTCCCAATATCAATGTTCTATAGCAAACACCTCTTATTTTCAATTTTCTCTTTTCTCTAGAAAGAAGACCCTGTTGTTACCTGCTTATCTTTTTTTTTTGGACTCTGTTATTGCTACTCCATGATAGACAGAAAATGAGGAACAAAGGGAAAAGGACCAAATGCCACTGGGCAAAGACCTGAAAACACTTCTGTCACATGTGCCCAAGGCTCGTTAGGGACCACCTAATTGTGAGGGATTTTAGGTTCTCTGAGGTCATGCATTAAATCATTTTAAAGTTTATGTTGCACATGTGTGGCTGTGCACTGGAAAACTTTGGACTTAGCACATCAAAATCGTAATTTTGTTCCATTTTTTGCTTTCGCTAAAAATGTTTTAAACAGGTTGGCATATTTAGAATCTTGGACATCTCCCAGAGCCCCTCCTAAGTCCTTTATATAAAACGTCATGAGGTTTGTCTATGATCGTGCACTTCTGTGCTTTAAATCATCACTGGCTTGCCTTTAATACCTAACACAGTGCGAATGCTGATAGCTGTCATTCTCTATTATTTAGGGAATAATTACAAGGAAAAATGTCTGCAGATGTTCAGTTCAGACAAAATGTTTTCTCCATGGCTGACTGAATCCACAGATGTGCAATTCAGGGATATAGAGAGTCAATTGTGTAGCAAAATCAGGAAGATAGTCTGTGGAAAATGGAAGTCTGGGTAATGCTAATAGATAAATGTACATTTTTATGCTCATAATGGTTTGGGGAAATGGATAAGAACACGGCTTGTAAATTATATTTAGAAATTTCACTAGCACACGTGTTAAGTGTTCTCTTACCTAGAAACATAGACATAACTAGAAACAATTGTATATTTAATTATGTTTGTTTTAACTTTGATAGAGACAGGTACAATAAAGATATCTCTTCACATTATAACTAACAGAAATTACACAAAATGATCATAATTTTGATTATTCAGAGACCCTGGAATGACATACACACACTCAGGCTGCTTGTCTGTATGTATGTGTATTCAAGGGCATAGAGAACTTTACATAAGATGGAATCTATAGGTGGTGCATTGCTAAGCCTTTACCCCTTGACCGAAGACAACATGTTATCATTACAAATGGATTCTGTGACCCCTCTGGGAAAGATACCCCAGCAACTGTGGTGCTTGGGCAAATTTCTAAGGTAATCAGTTGTCAACATTATAAATAATCATTAGTGGTGAACAATGGTGAGAGTTATGTTGCGAATCTGACATAAACGAGCTTTTCTTTACAGTTAAAAAGCTACAAAAAAAATCTTTCAGAAAATACGTGTGGTGCTTCTAAATGCTTGTTAAACTTTCATTGACGGATACCAGAGGTAGAAATGCCAGTGGTCCATACCTCAGAGCTTCAGTGAATGTCATTCTTTTTCTCACAGAAGCTGAAAACCCTCACAGTATTTTTCACAGAAGAAATGTAGCCCTCCTGATATTTCCCATAAGAATATATTAAACAGCCTGACATGATTAATGCTTGGGCACCAGGGACCAAGTAGGGAGACATAGACAAGTACGATATCAAAACTGGCCTAAAGACAAGTTGTATGCTTCAGGACTTTTTTCTTTTTCTGTTTCATTTTTTTGCCCACCGATTTTACCTTGTCTTCCACAAATATCTCAGGATTTGGATGTTCTTTTCAACATGAACTTGATAACCACAGAAGGGTCTATATGGCAAGGACCTCAGGAAAGGTTCAGGCATTAGAAAAGCATAGCGCTGTGTCATCTGAACACCATTAAGAGGCAGAACTTGTGGCTCCTCGTAGTATAAGATGTAAGTAATGCATGTATTTACAGTGCTAGGTTATGCTATCAAATCACCCTTTCTGGAAATCCTTTCAACTATAAAATAATAATAATGTATTGCCAGCAAGGGAATAGCACCACAGTGGGGCATTGGTTCTTTGTGGAGAAGAGATGAAAAAAATCTTACTCTTTGTATGTGTGAAGGATGTGCATATATATAATCCATCAAAGTATCCAATAGTATATCCTGCAAACAGGTATCTATAGACACAAAGCTCATGGGAAGGGCTGTGATGTGGTCCAGTGGCACTTAACTGGAAACTTCAAGGCCCTGGATTTGATGCCTAGCAGTGTATGCACACAATTCTATGTAAGCAGGTGGGGGAAGGGTGGATGTCCTCAAGAACACCACCTACCTCATTTTGAAACAAGGTCTCGCTGGAGTTCACAAATTAGACCAGTACACAGTGGGATCCAGCTTTGAGGTTACAAGATGGGTCACCGTGCCCTACAGTTTTGCATGGGTTCTGGGGTCAAAACTTATGCCTTCATGCATGCAATGCAAGCACTTCTTCAACTGAGCCATCCCTCCAGTCCTTAAGGAAAGGATATAAAATCTCATGGAAGAGGTTATTGAAGGATTGAGGGGAGGGAGTGATGGAAAAGGATGAAAGATGAAGAAAAAGCTGTTGAGAAACACTGTGGCAAGCCTACCTTCCCGCAGGCTGTCGATCCACACGGCCTTCTGTAGTGTTTGCTAAACTGTTGTAAAGTGTTTAAAAATGACTTAGCAGATGATGCTCGATAAACCGATCAAGTCCATAAGGAGAGCTGTTTTCCTGGGAATGAACACTTTCTCTCAGAAAGTACTAAACCTTCACACTGAGAACTAGTTCTTTTCCAGAATTATTATTATTATTATTATTATTATTATTATTATTATTCTGTCCACAGAATTCCATCCAAGGAATAGGTTATGGAAAGCCACATCAGCGGCAGCCCAAAGCATGGGAGGTGACATTCCCAGTACCCAGCACCCCTCAGTGCTGTGCCTACAACAGATTTCCTACGAACAGGACAAATCTTGTATTTTTTTTTCTTTTATAACTAGGACATATAAAAAGACAAGAATGAAGTGATACCACCATTACTTTTAGCTCTCATACCCCAAACAGATCACCAACTTAAATTAACTCCAGACATGGCTGCTTCAAGATTCCCCGAAAGTTGGTACCATTGCTAGAAATGACGAAAGGTGCTATATGTCACTATTATTGCCTCAGCGCCTCCTAAGACGGTAGTCCTGGGCAAAGATCCAACAAGGCATGGACTGCCTTTGGCAAGCACCACTCCTGGGCTGGAAATGTTCAAAGAGAATTGCAAAATGAATCTGCCCTAGTTCAAAAGGATTTCACTACCTGTGCATCCTCAAGAGCAGGCGCCTGCCTGGAGCCTCCCCAAGTCACCACTGACCGAAGCAGGCGCCAGAAGACTGAAGACGACAGAAGGCACAAGCTACCTACAATCCAGATGTCTTTTCTTCGAAGTGTGGCGTCCATTCTCTGGAAGCAGCTGTGAAGTCCCTGGGTGTGTAGGCACCTTCCCTACCCTGATCTGGCACAGCCACCTTCTAAGCTCTCTGTGCTTCCCGCTCTGCTCTGAGGAGTGCACATCGTGAACCGCAATGGGATTCTTTGTGCAGTCCTACACTGGCCGTCTCGGGTTACACGATCAGCTACTACTCTGTTTCTTTAAAAGGAAACACATGATGACTTTTTGTGACAGATCAGAGACAGGTGCAGGGACTGAGGGGGGTTGCCGGTCATAATTTACACTGACACACGTGTGTTTGTCCCCTGGTCAAGGACTAGTAGCTGCATTGTAACTGGCATCGGTGCCTAGGCTGGACCAATGTCACCTAGGAAGCTTTCTCTTGCCATTGAAGGGCAAGGAGCAAAAAGGGGAGGGGAATGGAAGAATGTAACTTCAAAAGATAAAAACCTTCATCCTTAACTGTGAAATTTTGATATCCAAGAATAGTCATAATCAACATGGCTAGTGATACAATTTCATGGCAGCTGTCAGGAAATGCCACTTGCTATTAAAACATCCAAATCAATCAAAATAGGGACACTCATGCCTTACCCAACCCTCTCTAGTCTTTTGCCCATCCAGCTAAGAAATGCTTTTGCTTGGTTCAGTCTTTGAATGTCTATGAGAAAATTAAACAACCCAGGGACCATGAGAGCCTGTCTCTATTTGGATCATCATATTTTCTCTAGATGAAGTATGGAAAAATTGAACCTGTTTTTGGTGGTTGTGGTGGTAGTATTTTGAGGGGTTTTTTTTTTTTCTTCCTCTTCTTCTTTTTGTCTTTCAGTTTTGAGACAAGGTCTCATGAATCCCAGACTGGCCTCAAACTTTCTGTGTAACTCAGAATGATCTTCAAGTGCTGTTCCTCCTGTCTCTACCTCCTAAGTGCTAGCGTTAAAGCAAATAGTGGATCATCATGCCCAGTTTATGGGGTGCTGCTGGTCAAACTCGGACTTTGTACAAGAGAAGCAAGCACCTCACCAACTGCAGAACATTCCCATCCCAGAAACCCGGGGCTTACTAAGAAAGACTTTTCTGTACAAATCACTATTAGCATAGATTCAGAAGTAAACTACCCTGAATAAGCCCTATAAACTCAATTCTGGAGAGGCCCACAGAGACACATTTTTGTACCTAGACCATCCACACTTTAATGCCCCTTAGTTTTTGTACTTGAGACCAAGCCTTCAGGGTAAATAGCAGGAAACTAGGCTCACGCAAAAAGGTAGGGAAAACCAAGGGAAGCTAGCATAAGTCGCCATGAGCATAAAGTGTAGAAATGTAGGTTGGGGGTATAGGATATCCTTGAGACCTTGGTTTGGGTCTCCAGCACTAAAAAGTATGAATATATTCATTTAGTTAAAACTCTATATCTGATTATATCAAGTTATAGTTATAATTGTAGTTACGATAATTATCTATCATTTACAACTTCATGGGATATACATGATGACTACTAAGCTTATCACAGATAAACTGTTCCCTAAGTTCTATCTTATTTCAATATATGCTTTGAACAAGTTTAGATTAAGTGTATCATGGTACATGGTTATCTGGTGAAAAATGTTTTATTCAACCATTTATTTGATTTCTATATGTGCATGGTTGTTTTGTTTTTTGATTTTTCTCTGTCCAACAGCCCTGGCTGTCCTAGAACTTGCTTTGTAGACCAGGCTAGCCTTGAACTCAAAGAGATCCGCTGCCTCTGTCTCCTGAGTGTGGGGATTAAAGGCAATGCCATCATGCCTGGCAATGTGGATGGTCTTTTGAAGGAGTGTTGTGGGTGTCTTCGTGGGAGGGCTGGGACAAGGGCATGGCCTAGGAGCAAATGTAAAATCTAGGCTTTGTACTGAACATTTCAGAGAGGACAGGAGAGTCCTTGACCTGTGCAAAAATCTTGCAGGTAGGACAATCAGGCTGGTGGGGAGTTAGGTTGGAGACGACCCAGAAGTGATGAATTTAGGGTGTTAATGGTGGTACAGGCGTAATGCCTAGTAGAGAATGTGCTATAAAGGAAGAAGTGGAAAACCACCTGAGGAAAGGGAAGTTGAGCTGTGGCCTTATTCTTAGGGCAGGTGGCTAACACTTCCTATCTGTTGCCAGCTCCTTGCTTGGGGAGAGCCCTTTGCCATCCTCCAGTGTCTTTGGTTTTGAAATATGGGATGGAAAAGAAGGAGAAAATGGAAGCAAGAACATGAATTCCTGCTTTTAGTCTTAAAGCTTTTTAAATTCAGCAGGATTGTAGCAGAAAGGGGCATTAGAAAAGAGAATAAAATGGAAAAGGAAGACAAATTAAAGAAACAAAGTTAAAACTATAAACCAAATTAAATGTTTTGAGTACAAAGAAGTAGAATATGTGGTATTTAATAATTCACCCAAAAGCTAGAGGAAGAGAAATGTACTTTAAAATAAACTTGGTGAAAGGAAAATAAATGAAAGAGAAAATCCTGGTTAAGAGCCGGAAAAGAAAAAAGAAACTGAGTTTTACTGAACTATTTTAACGAATACAGGTTGTTAAATTTATATACAGTTTTTTTTTTCTTCCTCTTGGGACTGAGAGAAGATAAAGTTGCTTTTGGAAACTGTTCTCCAAGCTTCCAGAACAAGGCTGTGTCCCCAGAGGGTCTGAAATCCAGTGAAAACCACCTTTCAGGGCAGCCAGCAACTCTTTCTGCCATTAGCAGCCCTAATCTTCTCAGAAAGAGAATGGGAGGGGGGAGAAAAGAGAGGAGAGTGAGAAAGTTGACAGACCTTTTTAATAGCCCTGGTAAAAAAAAAAAAAAGGAGTGGGGCAGGAAAGATGTCTTGCAGCCCTAACCCTGTAGAAGATGGAGACGGTCATGGTAGCCTCGCTGTGTCCACACAGCCCAGCTGCTGAGGTGGCTTCTCTACCTGCTGCTGCTGGGCCTGCTGGCTGTGCTGCACCGGCAGGTTGGGCTTTCACACTCCTTGTCACTGGTTTCTACCTTTGATGGTGTCAACTGTAGGATGAAAGCCATAAGGTCCCTGCCACAAAATGTTTGCTTACTTATTTTAGCGTCTCTGCAGACTTTACTCTTTTCCCCCCAAACATGGGACTTCCAAATTAGGCCTCTAAGTTCTAGAACAGTTGGTAATCAGAAAAGCAATTCTTCCTAAGAAAGCTTATAGTCCAACTCACCATTACCTCACAAAAGCAGTTAATTTAAAATTTTTATCACATAACCTAGGCACGGTGGTACACACCCATAATCTTAGTCCTTAGAAGGTAGAGGCAGGGGGATCAGAAATTGAAGGCCATCCTAACTGAGTTCACAGAGTTCAAGGCCTGCCTGGGCTACACAAGACCCTGTCTCAAAATAAAAAATCAAAACAAAACAACAAAGGAAAAAAAACCAATAGCTACAAAATAATACCACAATCAAATCTATATAAACTGTTAGTGGATTTCTGTCATGCAAAGTGATGAAAAATGAGTAGTTTTCTGTTTCCTACAGAAATTTATAAGGACAAAATAAATTCTGTGTATTTGTTTGTTATTAATGGTCCTTATGAGGGTGTCTTTCATATCTTACTTACATTTTGCCTATGACAATTTCTTCTTCTGTGTCTAAGAAGCTAGATGCTTGCGTACACCTCAACAGCTCCAGCTGTCTGTGGCAGGATTTTGGCTTGAACCCAAGAGTTTAAGACCATGAATTTTACCATATTAGTACTCCCCTCTTCCCAAATCTGTGAAATACTCATTGTAAAATAACCATACAAATTCATTTGCAAAAGGAAATTCTTTAAGATAAGAAAAATAAGTAAACCATCATATTTTTATTATGTGTCTGAGGTAGAGGGTGTGTCCATTGGAGTGCTGTGCCCATGTAGGCCAGAGGTGACTGGTTCCCTGCAGCTGGAGTCAGAAGCTGTTGCGAGCTGCCTCTCGGTGGGGACTGAGAATCAAATTAAGGTCCTTTTCAAAGTCAGTATTTCTCTTAGCCACAAAGCCATCTCTCTAGCTCCTATAATTTTAAATTTTTGCTTAATCGTTAAACCTGTTGTAAATTAATCTTTTGAAAAAAATTTTTCTACTTATTATTAGCGTGAGAGAGACCAAACAGGGTACGTGTGTGGGGGTTAGAAGACAATTCTGTGGGGTTGTTTCTTCCTTCCACCTTTACATGGGATCCTGGATTCTAACTCAGGCCACCACGCTTGTGTGGTCAGCACCTTTACCCACTTAGCTATCTCTCTGGCCCACATCTTTTGAACAATGTGACTTAGAAATCCACAGAATCAGATAGGAGGACATTGTGCAGGCACCTAGATTCCCCCATGTCTTGAATATGTACTGTTTTCCCTATGTAACACACACACACACACACACACACACACACACACACACACATACACCCAGTGCCCACATATGTACTAGCTTTCTTCTCTATTTAATAAACTTACCAACTTTGTTTCACTCTGAGTCATCATAGAACTCTATTCTAGAGTATAGTCAAGGATATGCTTTACTTGAGTGGATGTTCCTGAGGTGGGGGAATCTCCTCAGTATTGTGGTGGTAGTGCTAGACTCTCTCCCTACCACCACTGACACTAACATGTCCCCTTTTCCCCCATATATGTACACCGTAAATGCTTCCCATGCTTTGGACATGTTATCCAACTGACTTTCCTCAGACCTATCAGTCTCATTGATCAGACCAGGCAACTCCATTTGTTTTAATTTGGTGCTTCTCAGAACATTTATTCTGCACAATGGTCACAGGGTTCCACCATCATGTGATCAGCAAGGAATGCTGTCCCTTCTCTGGACTTTGTTGACAATAGCTCTACCTCTCACAGAACTCAGGATTTTTAGGAAATAGGAAGCTGAACAGTTGGATCCCCAATGGTACTTCCCTGGGTTTTCTGCCCCAACACTTACTTTAAGTGATCGTTCTGGAAAGTGTATTTCCACAGCATATTCCATTAATATGTGTGTATATACCCATGTATATTTGGTTGACAGGGGTGATTTTATAGAACCAAGGGTCTCCAGGATGCTATCCACAGTCTCTATTACTGAACTACACTCCCAATCCCCAGAAACTCACTTTAAAACTCCTCAGCCACTGTAGGTAAAACGCACGTTCAAAGGCCTCTGAACTATCAACCCAACTCAAGTGTAGACTTCACACACAATTCTTAGACAAGTGGAAATGGAAATTTGTCTGTTCTCAAGCTTCCTTAATTCTACACACCACTGACAGCATTGAACTTGAAAGGGCTCACATAAATAGTACCATCCATGAGATAAGGTAGGACACGATTACCTCATTGTCTGCGGACTGCAGATCCAGATCACTAGAATTCTGTTCCAGAAAACATTTCACCTTCTCCACCTCTTCCATGCACTGGAAAAAGGCCACCTTCTCCAGAGGGTTGCTGCTGTGGCATGAGCTAATTTCCTCCAGTCTCTTTACCTTCAGCATACTGGTAGTGAGTCTCCTCAGGCTATTGTCGGGTGTGGGGTTTTCATCTCCCTCGGGCTCAGATTTGTAGATCAGCACACAGTCGTGACTTTTCAGCACTCCTTTCTCTTGACTATAAAGAAAGGAAACAACAAACAAACAAACAAAGAAAAGGTTTAGGTCACTTAGCCACCATCAGCTTCCCCAAATTAGGAGCAACGTAGTTATTCACACCCAAACTTTTCCCGTTGCTGGAACTTTCAAAGGGAATTTTTTTTTTTTACATTTCCCCACAAAATTGAATAGTAATAAGTACCCTCCCAGTTAAATATGTTCATCCTTCACTGCATTAAACAAGACATACACTAAGAGAAAATAAGACATTCCACCTCAGTTATGTTTATATAGTATATTTCAAGTTTGTTATTGAAATGAACCTCAGGCCTTTTATGCACAGGAACGGTTGTGAAAACCCTTTTGTAAAAGGAAGTTTATATCCAAGTTTATACATTAAGAAGTAACAAATGAAAATTGAGATATTTCTTTTCTTTTTTTTTTTTTTTTTTTTTTAGGTTTTTCGAGACAGGGTTTCTCTGTGTATCTCTGGTTGTCTGTACTGACTTTATAGACCAGGATAGACTTGAACTCACAGAGATCCGCCTGCCTCTGCCTCCCTGAATGCTGGGATTAAAGGCATGTGCCACCACGCCCGGCAATTACAGACAGCTGTGAACTGCCATGTGGTTGCTGGGATTTGAACCTGGGTCCTTTGGAAGAGCAGTAGTGCTCTTAACCACTGAGCCATCTCTCCAGCCCAAATAGAGGTATTTCTGTCTGATATATCCCCCTTTCTAGATCCCAGGAAAGATTGATTCACCCATAGGAAGAAGACAGAGGGCCTGACAGCTGCTCTGACAGAGATGACCATAGGTGGCTTCCACCTGAAAGATTTCATTTGCACCCTTCCTTTGACCTTTCAGAGATTTCTCACTTCCTTTCACCCCAGAAATCCAAATTCCTGTTCCTTCAGGCTTTTAGTTAAAGACCACCCTGCTGCCCTTCTTTGAGTTACATATTCCCATGCTGTGAGCATGTGTTTTTTTCTAGATATATATTCATTGTCCGTTTTTTTTTTTTCTTCACAGACTAAAATTTGTCAAGTTCCTGGAGACAAGGGGCAAATTTAAAACTCCACCACCATATCAAGTGGCCAGTTAAAACACAGTGTGAGGACTGGGGGTCTTCTGACTGCAATGGCATGGCTTGCTACTCAGTTGTACAGGAAAGAAAGGCTTGTCTAGGAAGAGGGGTTTTCCCTTCTCCCCTGGAAATTGTACCTCCTTCTTGGGCAGTGTCTCCACCACAGCACCCCCTGCACCCCCTCTTTAAATTATTCAGTGTTGGGGATTAAACCCAATAACCCACACATGCTAGGCAAACATCTCTACCTCTGAGCCACACACCAACTCCTCCTGCCTACATCTTTAGACATTTGGTATTGATTTTTCAAAATAAATTCATTTCAGATGAGAGAAGTGGCTATTTATTGCATCATTACTAACAGCTGTTTACTGAACTCAGCTTCCCAGGCTCTCTCTGAAATATTCTCTATACAAATTACATATCTCACATGCTACAAAGTAACACTTAATTTTTGACACGCAAATGCGTCTATGTATCCACACATTACTTGGCTAGGCAGGGAGACAAAGATTAAGAGAAGATTCAAATTTGTACTTTCTTGTGGCTAGCCCTGAAGCCCTCTGCTGGAAATTCTGTGAAATGCACTTCATTTTCTCTAGTAATAATCATTTCTAATTCTGCCAATGAAACTTTATTTTCACAATGCATAGAGTAAAATAACCTACTAGAGTTACAAAGTTTTTTTAAATTCAATGCTCTACAAATTTCTATATATTGCCTAAAGAACTTACTTTTTACAATATGCAAATAACATCAACCAGAACTCTACAGATATATCATAGGCCATTAATTAGTAGTGTAAAATTCTCCAGAAAAAAAAATTCTTAATATAAGAAGACAGAGGCATGTCTGTTTAATGGTGAACTGTGGCTAAGACACAATGTTAAATTGCAGGCAATACCAAAACTAGATCAGGAAGCCCCAAAGTTTGGCATATTAAAACAGAAGTTTAGATTTAACACATACTTGTTCCATAAAGAAATACTAAGCATTGAGCTCTGCCTGAAGTTTGGAGCAACTTGTTCATTTAAAGCAACACACTGAGAAAAGCGAGACCAGTGTGGTTATAATTATAGACAGAAGTGATTACCATCTGTAGGACATCCTGGAGTCTGAACCACTTCTCAAGCAGAGGATTCCTTCCAGCAGATAGTGGGAATCTTCAGAATTCAATCTGACTGCAGAACTCTCTGGTAAGAGACTTGACTTTCAGTGGGCAGAAGTCATCTGGAAAGACAAGTGTCCACCACCAGAGGAAGTCTCTTCCCTCTCAAATGCCACTTTGAGCCCCTGTTTAAACTAGTGTGCTGCCTGGTCTCATGTTGCTCAGCTGTCCCTTCCATGTCAGGCCTTTCAAAGCTGATGGCTCCATTTCAAAGGTCAGGTAAGGAGAGGATGAACTGAGAACACTGGATGAAATATCACCTTCACCTTCCCCTCTCAGTACCCTTGTAATTACTGGGCTGGATTTGTGCTTGGTAGTTGCATACTCATCTCAGACCTGATTGCAGCTGCCAGAATGCAAGAAACAGGAAGCCAAGGTTGCATGCACATGCGTTTTGATGGTTATGAAATGACCCAAAACGTGCTACAGTGCCTTCTGACTGCATTTAGCAAGTGTTGTTCAACTTACTCAGCCATTGTTTTGACTTGATTTTGTTTTCAACATTTATTTCTTCAAGTTACATCTCAGTCACAGTTCCCTCCCTTCTCCCCCGCCCAGTCTCATCCTCCTACTCTCTTTCCCCTCACCCTCCTATCTGCTTTTTTAAAATTTAAGGTGTATCTTCCCCCCCCGCAACATCTCCCCCTTTTAGTACAATAAAAGGCTCTTTTTCTTATAAAATAAATACAAAACAGTAAGAACAATTAGGCTACAATTATGAAAATTATATGGTATAACCTACATTCCCAATGTCCAGTTTTTCCTACATCCCAAATCAGCAGGAAATAGTTTTAAGAGAGAGACGTCCTATTCCAAGAAGGTGGGGTGGGTTTTGATGTTGTTGCCATTTGATGGGTTTATAGATGTTTGTTGTTTCTTAGGGGGATTGGTTACAAGTTGTTAAATGGTCTTGTTAAACAAGGTTTTGGAGGTTAGACCCAGGAATTTCTCTCTTTTCCTTTTCTCTGTCCTTCTTTCTGTCCTAATAGGTGGGGAGGGGGGTGGGGGGAAAGACTTGAAAAGAAAAAAAGGGCATATGGGCATGATACAGGAATAATAAAGAAAAAGATAGATTATTGAATATGCTCTTATATCTTTATATATTGATACAAAATTAAGATTATATTTGGCTACATCAGTATAGATCTTTGTATGTTGACACAAAATTAAGGTTAACTCCTTTTTAAGATATTATATCTATGTAATGCTTAAAAATGCAAGGTGAAATTTTAGTATTTTGATAGAAAGTGTCACAAATGGTTTAGGATAATTAAGAAATGCAAACTAGGGCGGTGGTGGCGCATGCCTTTAATCCCAGCACTTGGGAGGTAGAGGCAGGCGGATCTCTGTGAGTTCGAGGCCAGCCTGGTCCACAAAGTGAGTCCAGGACAGCCAGAGCTGTTACACAAAGAAACCCTGTCTCGAAAAACCAAAAAAAAAAAAAAAAAAAAAAAAAAGTAGAGGAAAAAAAAAAAAAAAGAAACAAAAAAAAAAAAAAAAAAAAAAAAAAGGGGGGGGGGGGGGGGGTGGAGGGGGAGGGGGGGGGAGGGGGGGGCCGGGGGGGGGGAGTAGGGAGGGGATTGTGATTGAGATGTAACTTGAAGAAATAAAAAATAAATTATTTTAAAAAAAAGAAATGCAAACTAATAGTCATTCAAACTTGTCATTTTGTTAGTTACTGGCATAATGTATCACAGATATTTTCTAAGTTAATCAGAAATCAAGTTGCTAAGAAACAAGTAACAGTTGCTTATCCAAATATATGGAGATAGATAGGTGGTCTTCAAAAACCTCAAGAGATCTGGCATTCAAAGATGTTTTCTTATCTTAAAATTGTTTTAATATTGAGACATGTCAGCTCCTGACAGCACCTCCCCCCGTGCTACTCCAAGTAGAGGATGAGCATCGAAGAATTTCCACTTGGAGATGGCTGGATTAGTGGCAAGCTTGTCACTGGGCAAGAGAAATCCCGTGCTTCAACTGTAGATAGAATGCTGTCTGAGAAGGGCAAAACTTAGAAGCAGGTAAGTCGACAGCCTAGTTCTGCCAAGACAGGTTGGATAAGTCCTTCATAATTCTTGCTTTGCAGTTAATGTCTGTTAGAAATACTGGGCCAAACAGCTGAAGATAGATGCTCCAATGTATTAAGAGAAATTGGGGACTATCCAGGCAGTCAGTTGTCTATCATTTATCAGTTTTGGAAGCTGATGACTCTGCACTTCCTGTTTATTAAGATATATTTATCCTTCCCAGGTCTCTGATGTGGTTGAAGACTAGATAGTTATAGTCTCACAGTTAAATTTTAAGTTGTTTCGGAATTAAAAAGGATGTTCTGGGTCTAAGAAGATGTTTTTAAGTTGGTAATGCAAGTTAGGATGGAAACTGAGTTAGGTATAGAACTTTAAACTCATTGAGAGAGATTGATAAATGGATGGATAGATAGATAGATAGATAGATAGATAGATAGATAGATAGATAGATAGATAATAGAATATTAATATCAGTTGCCAAATTACTCAGTCTTAGTAGTATTTAAAAGGTCTCCTACTCTCTAGTTTTGGGGGAAGGTAAAAGGCACATACATCCATGTAGGTGCACTAGAGGTGGATTTCTCACAGATTCTTCTTATGAGTAACTCTATGACTCTTCCTGAGTCATCATGAAAACAAGCACTTTCCAAGGTTTACTATTCCCATACTTATAGACTTGATATAAAACTTACACTGCCTACAAACTAAAACTAGCATTATAGACAGCTCTCTAATTCTTCACAACCCAGAAAATTATCACCTCTTGTTCAGCATTTGCTAAGCCCCCTTTGCCCCATTGCCTCTAATAGCTTCTGGCACCTTGCTTTTTTTTTTTTTTTTTTTTTTTAGATGGATGTTTTCCAATCAAGACAAAAATAGATGTTTTCCATTTTAAGTAGCATTTGAAGGATCCTAGCAGAATCTTATTTGAAAAACTGAACTGTTGCATTTTTCTGGGATTCCAAAACTTAGTCCTTCAGGAAGAAGGTAAATTATTCAACTAAGTATTCTCAAAAGGCTGAAGTGACTCACCAACTTTTATAGGTGTGATTAGACTGTATATAAATGCTGACAAAGGAAAATTGCAATCAGAATAAGGAAGATGTATGTGGCCATACCCTCCAGTCAGATAATAAATGTGAAGTCATAATCCTATCTCGTTGGCTCTTAGCCATAAACATTAGAGAGTCAGGTCCAGCAGATGCACTACTATTAATAAAATTTGATAGATAATTTTCCCTAAAACCTTTTTTGGTTCAATCCTTTCATGCATATTTCCACATTTCATTTGGGATGAATTAAACACAGGGTATAATGGGAAGACATTAGCTGGGATTCATCATATTCCTTCTTCGAACCTGAAGGACAAAGGTGATGTGAACACATCCACTATCTGCGGAAGGGACTACAATACATGACCAGCATCATTGACTGCCCACTCACCTTCTGCTGGGCTTTCAAAGCAGGCTGGAAAATGTTGAGTATCTCTGTTTATACA
>CAJQZJ010013043.1:6100687-6111262 GCA_907164525.1 Lophiomys imhausi
GGGCTTTCAAAGCAGGCTGGAAAATGTTGAGTATCTCTGTTTATACACAGCTTTCTGAATCTCTCCAGAACAACAGGCTTCTACACACAAAAGTGGAGCAATTGTCATGGATACGAAAATGCTGCTTCATTCCGGCTGCCTACCTAACAAATACATGTTCCACCTTCCATAAAGCACCAGAGAGTACGGCCCTAAAAGCAGAAATTGATAAATTGCACTCCGTCAAAATTCAAAGAGGCTGCTCTTCAAAAGACAGCATTAGAAAAATTAAAAGACCAGCTACGGCCCGGAGAAGGTGCTTTGATAGCACAGATTTGATAAAGGACGTGTATTCAGAACATACAACAGATTGTCACAGCTCACTCACTAACGGGATAACATACATCCCAATTTTGAAAGGGGACAAAGGGTTTGAATAGACAAGCAGAATATCAGTTATCAGGGAGATGAAAATTCAAACTGCAACAAAATAAAATTTTTCATCCACTAGGAGACTTAATTATAAAGAAATAGAGAAAAACAAAGGTGGCCAGGTTGGAGAGAAAGGGGAGGTCTCGTCAGACTGGGAATAGGAATAGAAAATGCTACAGGCACTTTTCATATCATACTCCCTCAGATCTTGCGTCATGTGAGGCCCAAGAGCTTACACTCGTACTGGAGCTTGATAAGGCACACCATCTAGGGTGTGGGGTTCCACTAACCTGCAGCAGATTCCATGACTCACTGGTGGGTAGAATTTTTCCTAGGATAGATATGCTAGGTTCCTGTCTATTTGGGTGTGTGGGTTGTAGGATAGTTATCCTCTGATGTATGGTTAATATCCATTTGTAAGGGAATACATACCATGTTTATCTTTCTGGGACTGCGTCAGCTCACTTAGGATGAGCTTTTCTAGTTCCATCCATTTGGTTTTGAATCTCATGATTTTATCATTTCTGATAGCTGTGTAGTATTCCATTGTGTATATGTACCACAGTTTTTTTATCCATTCTTCAGTTGATGGACATCTGGGTTGTTTCCAGTTTCTGGCTATTACAAATAAAGCTGCTATGAACATTGTTGAGGCAATGTCCTTTTGGTTTCTTTTCAGATCTTTTGGATATATGCCCAAGAGGGGTATGGCTGGGTCTTGAGGTAGATTTATTCCCAATTTTCTAAGATATCTCCAGATTGATTTCCAAAGTGGTTGCACAAGTTTGCAGTCCCACCAGCAATGGGGGAGTGTTCCCCTTTCTCCACATCCTCGCCAGCATGTGCTATCATTTGAGTTTTTGATCTTAGCCATTCTGACAGGTGTGAGATGGAATCTCAGAGTTGTTTTAAGTTGCATTTCCCTGATAACCAAAGATGTTGAACATTTCCTCAAATGCCTCTCAGCCTTTAGAGATTCCTCTTCTGTGAATTCTCGGTTTAGCTCTGTACCCCATTTATTGATGGGGTTATTTGATTTTTTGGTGTTTAATTTCTTCAGTTCTTTATATATTTTGGATATTAGCCCTCTGTCAGATGTTGGGTTGGTGAAGATCCTTTCCCACTCTGTAGGCTGCTGTTTTGTTCTAAGGACAGTGTCCTTTGCCTTACAGAAGCTTTTCAATTTTATAAGGTCCCATTTATTGATTGTTTGTTTTAGTGCCTGAGCTATTGGTGTTCTATTCAGGAAGTTGCTACCAGTGCCAATGATTTCAAGGCTTTTTCCCACTTTCTCTTCTATTAATGTTAGTGTGTCTGGATTTATGTTGAGGTCCTTGATCCACTTAGACTTAAGTTTTGTACAGGGTGATAAGTATGGATCTATTTGCATTCTTCTACATGTTGACATCCAGTTAGACCAGCACCATTTATTGAAGATGCTTTCCTTTTTCCATTGTATGTTTTTGGCTTCTTTATCAAAAATTAAGTGACCATAGATGTGTGGGTTTATTTCTGGGTCTTCAATTTGATTCCATTGGTCAACTGGTCTGTTTCTATACCAGTACCATGCTGTTTTTATTACTATTGCCCTGTAGTACAGCTTGAAATCCGGGATGGTGATACCTCCAGATGTTCTGTTATTGTACATGATTGATTTAGCTATTCTGGGTCTTTTGTTATTCCATATGAAGTTGAGAATTGTTTTTTCCAGATCTGTAAAAAATTGAGTTGGTATTTGGATAGGAATTGCATTGAATCTGTATATTGCTTTTGGTAAGATTGCCATTTTTATTATGTTGATCCTACCTATCCATGAACAAGGGAGATCTTTCCATCTCCTGATATCTTCTTCAATTTCTTTCTTCAGGGTCTTGAAGTTCTTATCATACAGGTCTTTCACTTGCTTGGTTAGAGTTACCCCAAGGTATTTTATATTATTTGTGGCTATTGTGAAGGGTGTTGATTCCCTTATTTCTTTCTCAGCCCATTTATCTTTTGTGTAAAGAAGGGCTACTGATTTTTTTGAATTGATTTTGTATCCGGCCACCTTGCTGAAGGAGTTTATCAGCTGTAGAAGTTCTCTGGTGGAATTTTTGGGGTCACTTTTGAAAGTGGAATATTTGTTTAAGTTACTTCCCATAAGTCTAGTACTTCTGGGTACACAGGGAAGAGAAGTGAAAACACAAGAGCGTGCAACCCTTGCATATAAGTGTTGGGAAGTGTAATACACACAATAGCAACAATTAGAAACATCCCAAATATCCACAAGTTAATACACTTACTAATGTCACTAAGAAAAACAAAAACTCAGTTTTAACATGATTCATAAAAAGTAATCTTATTCAGAGGAGTTAAGGTGAGAGCTAATGGGCAGTTTGGAGCCAGTTGTTCCAAGTGACCAAGACTGGAATCCAAGGAGACATAAATTAAACCCACAGTACTGGGGCACCTGGGTCTGGAGAAAGGAAAAGGATGAGTGAGAGAGAGTTAGCATCTCATACTTTTCCTCTAGTACAAATGCCATGTAACATGAGATTTTGTAATTAGTGAAAAACGCATGCTATATGAAGCTAGCCTCTATCACTTAATATCTCCCTGGAGAGAGAATACAGTCAGCCAAGAGGGTAATGATGTTACCAAATATCCAGACTTGTTTACAGTCTATTTGATATTAGACCTTTAAAATTTCCAAGTGACATGAGTAAGTAGCTAATTATTTTGTAACAAAAGCCAAGGAGTCTAAAACTCCAAGGCAGGCTGCAGGCATAGTTAGGGTGGAATTCTTGCCAGCCTATATGAGGCTCTGAGTTTATCTTCAATGCCACAAAAACAAAGAAACAAACTCTCTTGTTTGTTTCTTAGGGATGTAATTTATTTTCTGTTTCTTTTACTGTTTAAGACATGAAAACAAGAGGTGTTATAAAACTACATAAAAATATAAATGGGAACATTTAAAATTTTAAACATAACAAAAACTGTCTTAGTGAATTATACCTATAATGGTTGGGTTAGCTGTTCTTTTAATTATATGCTATTTTGTTTATTGTTGAATATAAATACCTATCACTGAGTTGATATGTTATTTAGAAAATAGCACATGATATTTCATTAGAAACAAAATGCATCTTGAAATATTTATCACTAATAAATTGGTGAATAAATTTCCAAAGCTGTATATAATTTTTTTTTAAAGCAGGGAGGCACCGATCATTTTATTATGTGCATCAGCAAGGCAAAGTGCCTGAGTCACCACTCCTGTTTGTATTTTTCCACCTCCCATTTCCTCCCCAGGTTTTAGTCTGTATATGATTTTTATACCATTTTGTTGGATACCTTTGCTTCTCAACCTTTCAACAAAACAAACATGGTGGCTAAGGATGTAGCTCAGTCGGAAAGTGCTTGTCTAGGATGCATGATGTTCTGAATTTGGTTCCCAGAAAAATAAAAATGGATAAATTTAAAATATTTTAAAGCCCAAACTTGCAGACGCCTTACAAGAAGAGTACAGTAAATAGCTATATATGATTGTCTTATCATCACAAATGCTAGTGTTTTCCACATTTGATGTTTCTGTCTTCTAGAAGTTGTGGTTTTCATGAGGCTTCATCCCTGCATGCATGGACATGTCTTCTCAGAAGGAAGATATTTCTCCCATTACAGGGTCCTGTCAAATATCCCACAGAACATTTGTTGTAAACTCTTTTTTTAAATCCTTTTTTCTCTATTTAGGAAGCAATCACCCCATTCTTTTCCCCTTTATTCTACATGAAGTTGTTATTTTTGCAAACTCCGGACAAATACAGCTTCATACATTATCACATTTTGAGTTTCCTGACTGTGTCTTCATATATGGAACCAAGTTAGATTTGTGGCAAGAAAATCATAGAAATATTTTATTTTCTCCAGATATTCCAACACATGGCACACAATGCCAGCCTGTGCCATCATTAGTTAGTAAAGGTAAATTCGATGATCTGATTATGGTGGTGTTCACCAGATTTCTCTAATGTAAGGTTATCTTCTTGTCTTGCAAATGGAACGTAAGTTATGGGGCTCTGCGAGTATCTTCTGTTCCAGCAATTCACTGCCCAGGCTCTTAGTATCTACTCTGGATTGGTTGGATTACCATGGTGATTATGTAATAGTAGGTTTCTAAGCCACCATTTCTTCCACATTCACTAACTGGTATTTTTCTAAATCGCAATGTTTCCTTCCTGAACTTGCATCTCTCCCTTTGAAGTGTCAGTATAAAGTAAAACAACAAACAAAACAAAACAAAAAACCTTACATTCTTCATTTTTATGCTCAAATAGTCAAATTGTTGCATATTCAAAATCAAAACCAGGCCACAGAGATGCTCTTTAAAAATCAAGAACTGGGCGCAGGGATGTTCCTTGCTACTAAGGTGTCATTGCTTCTGGTCATGACAATGAAAGTAAATAGTGTTTTATATCGTTTGCTAATTCACACATATTTATAATTCCACCCCAACACTGTAGGATTGTGCCTCTTTCCACAATCCCGATATGTATCACCCTCCAATATGTTGGTTCTTTAAGCCTTAGTAGGAGAGATGAAAGTAAGATGTTTGCTACAAGGTAAAATTCACAGTAGTGCTGTCACTATTCATTCTAAACAAGTAGAAGGGGTCTAGGAGGCTGCTGTTCACTTAGGAACCACCCCGCCCCATCCTATGGCATGAATCATCACTTTCTAGTTTTAGGAACTAGAAGAACAGTATATTTATATTGAGATGCTTAGAAATGCTTTTCTACCTTCTAAATTGGAAGAGGATTTGAGGAGCCAGAAGCAGCTTATGATAGCAACAAGGCATGAAATTACAGAAGTGCAAACTTCAAGTCATGCTCTTTCACCAAAGCTGGCGGACTTCTCCCAGAGGACAAGGCTCTGGGGAGAAATTTTCCACAAGAAAAATCACTGCACTAGGGGGCATGGTGATGGCTGATGAGGAGACCTGGAGAACCTCACCCACTTCTGGGATGTGTTATTTACTGTGAAAGGCACCTAAGATTTTTAGGAAGAA
The DNA here is from genome assembly GCA_907164525.1 of Lophiomys imhausi. Classification (NCBI taxonomy): domain Eukaryota; kingdom Metazoa; phylum Chordata; class Mammalia; order Rodentia; family Muridae; genus Lophiomys; species Lophiomys imhausi. The sequence continues at coordinate 6,106,143 of CAJQZJ010013043.1, forward strand.
TGTAACTGGGAAACTTCAGAATAAGTTGCTAGTGTTTATTCTATATGCTGAAAAGTATAGAAGAATGTAGTTGCAAGTTCTTCAATAGTCTGTAAAGACACGTTGTAGCCAATAAGATAATGAAAGGCACTGCCAATGCAGTTCCCACCCAGAATAAATTCTCACTGTGAAGAACGCTGGGCTAGGTGGGGTGGATGCTACTACTCTCACACACTTGGTAGAATATGAAGGTTCAGTTAATCATTATGAACGGTACCTTGAACACACCCTTGGATCACATCGTTGCATTTTTAAGAGTTTTATTTTGAAGGAGTAGTTTATACTAAGATATTTTCCTTGAAGGTATCATAGTGACATTATTTTTTATATTTAAAACATTAATTTGGGGGCTGGAGAGATGGCTCAGAGGTTAAGAGCCCTGGCTGTTCTTCCAGAGGACCTGAGTTCAATTCCCAGCAACCACACGGTGGATCACAACCATCCATAATGAGATCTGGTGCCCTCTTCTGGCCTGTAGGCATACATGCAGACAGAACATTGTATACATAATAAATAAATAAAAATATTAAAAAAAACATTAATTTGGGGACTGAAGATGCTCTTTAAAAATCAAGCACTGGGCACAGGGATGCTCCTTGCTACTAAGATGTCATTGTTTCTGGTCATGACAATGAAAGTAAATAGTGTTTTATATCATTTGCTAATTCGTACATATTTATAATTCCACCCCAACACTGTAGGATTGCTACTACAGGATCTAGCTCAGTGGTAAGAGTATCTACCTCTTGTATTCAATCTCCAACATTACCATTAATGATAATAATAATAATAATACATTGGAACAAAACATTAAAATAAAATGTAAATATGAGTTGCTTAAATTGGATAGTATCTCCATGAGAAAAAAAAAACATTATTTCATTAGTCATATTTAACAATATAAGAATAAATGTAATGATCAAGTGGAGAAAAAATGAAAGATTTCAGAACAGTATTTGCAGTAGGATCCAAATTTGTTTGTATGTTTGTTTGTTTGTTTGAGACAGGTCTCACTATGTAGCCCTGGCTGTCCTGGAACTCACTCTGCAGACCAGGCTGGCCTCAGACTCACAGAGATCCACCTACCACTGCCTCACAAGTGTGGGATTAAAGGTTTGCACCAGTATCCCTGGCTACATTACCAATTTTTATGGTTCAGTATATGCTGTCAATAAATATTAAGTAAATGATTATATAGAGAGAAAATAATGCAAAAGTATCAGGCATGATTGTTGCAATAGATATGATCTATACTTTCAAAAAGTTATTTACTGGTCTATAAGCATTTATTTTCATTTTAACCCAAATAAAATTCCATTTAAATAAAATAGTAGATGACACAATAAATAAGCTAGCCTAGTGGGAACTCCTGGGTGTTACAGAGAGTAAGCCGAGGTTTAACTTGAGGTTCTTTCACTATGAATTCACAGTGGCTGTGTTGTTGTCCTAAGAATTGGTTCTTCTTATCTGTTTACCTCACAGAGATGAGGGTGGGAAATGAAGTGAAACTGATTTATATGTCACAGTACTTGACAGATAGCAACCTTTATGGTTATTACTGGTACTATTACTGCTATTAACGTTACTAAATACCGCCCCCCCAAGAAAAGGATATCAACTAAAAATTTAACCTAAATCCTAAAAGGCAAAACATTTCTGAGTATTTTAATTTTCTAATTCCACAATGTACCTGTGAAATATTTTCCCTTTACTGGGCTGTTAGACATAGAAAATACTAAAGGACTGAAAATATAAGAAGAATGGTGATCATTCATAAAGCCACCACCAGGTCACATACTAGAATATTGACAGCACCCCTCAACCCCATTCTTTTACTCCCATCCAAGAAACTTCTAATCTTAATTTTTAGATAATTGCCTTTTCTTCACAGTTTTAACATTTACATGTGTACTGTAAACATAAATTTTATTCCAGTTTAGGATTTGTGTGTAAATGTATCCATACAATTTGTATTCCTTTGCCTCTCTCTCCCATCAAATCATCTTTCTCTGATTTACTATATTTTTGTGTCTACTAGTTTTACTTATGTAATATTCTAGGGTGTAACTATGTAATTTATGCTCTTATTATACTGTTGATTGATGTTGTGGATTTTTTTTTTTGTATTTTGGGGTTGATATGAACACTAAAGCACATGTAAATATAAGTACCAGTATTTTCCCACTAGTGCCCCAGTAAAGCTTCTTTGCTTTGTTTTTAATGCTTTTTGCTAATTTAGTGACTATGTAATAATACAAAATTTTAAACACTTCAATTGTATTTCTTTAATGACTAAATGGTTGAAGCTCTCATATATTAGCATATATATTTATACATATGTTTTGCTTCCATTAAATATGTATGTAAGGGTTTTAATCTCATGCTTTGATAAATTAATCTGTTATTTTTATCACTATGTAGGAATTTTCATATGTCTTAAGTATTATGTTTGATATATTATATTTTATTTATTATATTTATACATAAATTTATTTATATTATGTTTGATATTATATTTTTATTTTCTAAATACTTCATAATTTGAATTTTCCATGTAGAAATTTGTTATGAGCTAAAGTAGATCCAGTATTTCATATGTTTTCTCAGCATCTTCTTATGGAGAAGTCTATTCATTTTTTTTACTAATTTTTAAGACAATTTCCTTCCTGCAGTAATACTCTTATGTTTGGGGGCTATCTTTTGACAAGCTCCTCCATCTACTGAGGATGTCTCAGGTATTCTTAACACATTTAAAACATTTGTAGAATCAACTTGTTAGTACACACACACACCACACACACTTCTGTGGGCTGTCGACTGGGATGGAACTGAATCTATAAATGAGTTTGGTAGTAATTCTTGTCTTATACTAATGGGTGTAAGGAGCTGAAAACATGGAATATCACTCCATTTATCACATTTCTTTTCACTTTCTTTTGGGGAGATTATGCAACTTCCCTTTTCTGAAGAAAAAAAGCAGCTCTTCATATCTTTCATCAAATTTATTCTTAGGTAATTCATATTTGGGCTGCTGTTTCCTGCTTTGCTTTTAAGCTTCTTTCTACCTGTGCAAACTTACGATATTGAATATTTAAAGTAAACATCTTGTTAAAATGATATCACTCAAAATAATTTTTCTATACATAATTCTTTGGTGTCTACAACATACAAATAAAGATGTGTCACTTTTCTTTTACAGTCCCCTAACCCTTTTACTCCTTTTTCTTTCTCACGTCATAGTGTTTCTAGTGCAACATCAAATAGAAGTGGTCTAACATTTACTACGTATTTTGTTAGCTGAAGCGTAATATTATCAGTCGTTTTTGTTTCTGCCATTCTGGTTGGAATGAAATGACATCTGTTGTGGTTTTAATTTGCATTTAGATTTGTTTGCCTTGTCTTGCAACTTCTACTCGTTTACAAGGTGGTTACTTTGTTTTATTACTGCAGTGAGGTCTCTTTCCATATTCAGAGCACAAGTCTATTTTCTCTATTTCTTCTTGTGTAGATTGTAGTTTTGTTTTCCTAAAGGTGTCTTTTTAATTTATTTAATTAATTTTTGTAGCCCAGGCTGGCCTTACATTCACAGAGATCACTTGGTCTCTGTCTCTCAAATGCTGGGATTACAAGTGTGAGTCCCCATGCCCAGCATCCAAAAATGTCTTTTCAACAAGTGCATTTAGATTTTGATAAAGTCACTTTTAACACTTTTATGATCAACACAACGTGTCCTCTCCAAGAAACCATCTACCCAAAGCCATGAAGCGATGACACTTTACAGAATTCTCCATTCATCGAGACCAATGATCTATGTTGAATTCATTGTTTTTCGTGTCTGATCACTCATTTTTTTTCTCTCTTCTTGATAATTAAATGTTGGCAGTACCAATTGCTGATCTCCAAATACATTCCAAATACTTTTAAAGGAACGTCTCTTAAATTCTCCCTTTTCCTTTGCCAGTCAGCTCAGCAGAGTCCAGTATGCCCCCTACGTATTTCTGGAATTTCCTCAAAGACTCAGTGTGTTCACAACCAGTCCATCAGCGAGGCTCCTGCTGGAGACCTCACTCCTGGCCTGCTGAGGATGCCCACCCGCACCCCAGTGTCTGAGCTGTAGGTGCTTCGAGCTTCTGACACCAGAGTGAAGCTGGGGAACATGGGTGCTTTGGGACTTCCAGAACTTGGAGAAAACCTACTTCCCTGAAAGTTCTGCTCACTTCTGACCGTCAACCTTCTTGCCATTGGACTGCCAACCCAATGCAGTATAGGAGAAGAATGTATGGCGTGCCACCATCTTTTTTGTCAATCCCAACTGCTCTCAAAAAGAACCTATTTTTGTTTCTAGTGTCATCATCTCTTCATTCTTCCTAGATGACTATTTTATTCTGATCTCTGAAAACATTTTTGGTTTTGCTTTTTTTTTTTTTCTTTTTGGAAGGGTTCTTTAAAAATCTATCTCAGCAATAAGTCTTCGTCTGACTTTTACTAGTATAAAAGCCCCAGTAAGGTGTTTTCCCCAGTAGAAACAGAATGTTCCAAACATTAGCCTTGGGCAAAGTGAGTTAAGCCTGCACATTAGGCCTGCCCAGTTGCTTTCACCCTCTGATTCCGTTCCAGCACAGCCCACAGCATCTGAGGCCCAGTACTTAGCACTGAGCTGGCAAGGGGAAGAACTTTGCCCTCTGGTGGAGGTTGGCAGGAGGAGTGGAAAGAGACATAGAAACTGGCAGTTGGGACACTGCCAGGTAACTGCTATGAGGGACAGTCAGGGGCAAATAATCATAAGGCAACGAGGAGCAAAACGGCCTGGGGCCAGGCAGAGGCTAACAATAGCACCTCTATGCAGAAAGGTAACCAGGGTTCAAAACCTAGTGAAAGGCCGAAAAGGTTCTCTAGGGTGAGGAAGCATGGCGTGCAAAGCTGGGGAGCTGGAAATGGACATAAAAGTCATTTTGAGTGCTTCTGATCACCAAACATCATAACGGCTGCTGGTTGAGACAAAAACAAACAAAAACAAAAAACAAAACAAAACAAAACAAACCCATAAAGTTAAAGAGATGTCTTTAATAAATTTATTGTTT
>CAJQZJ010013043.1:6111272-6145823 GCA_907164525.1 Lophiomys imhausi
ATACCCTGTACCTCCTGGCCACACACATACACACTACCTTCTAGGATGTATATAATAAACACACAGAGATTTCAGGTTCTAGGGCATAGAGTTAAAAGAAACTCCTACCATATCCCAGCTATACAATATGTGTGTCCGTCCTTTCTTCTTTCCACCCCTGCAGCTACTCAGGGTTCTGGGAATCAAGCCTTGTAAGCCTCCATGAGAGTGTTAGTAAGTTTTTTATCACTGTAACTAAATGCTTGAGACAACTTTAAAGAGGGAAAGCCTTATTTGGATTCATAGTTTTGGAGGTTCTACCAGAATCAGTCGACCCCATGGTCTTTGGGCCTGTGGTGAGCCAATCAAACACCAGGGTAGGAAAATGAAGGGGAGAAAGCTGTCTCATAGCAGCTTTCCTTACTAGGAAAGAAACAGGGACTGGGAGTCCAATATCCTCTTCAAATACACCTCTCTGGTGACCCACCTCCCACTAGGACTCCTCTCATAAAGGTTCTATCATCTACCAGTAGTGTCACAGGCTGGCAAATAAGGCTTTAGCAGACGAGTCTTTGGGGGCTCCTGCAGAGCCAAACTATAGCAGTAAGGCTCAGGGTCCAGCCATAGTGCCCCATGCCCTCTTTTCCTCATATAATGGCATGCCACCCTCCCTCTCTTTGGTGTGATCACCATCAGGAATTTTCACTGGAGGTTCCTCCTTTAGGCAAAATTGATTAAATCACTGACCAGGCTCCTAGGGAACACTGGGCATTGCCTTATTTGTATAACACAGATATCTTATCACTCAGGAAAACCCCACATTTGGAAGATCTCTGCCAGCTGGAAGAAGATCAGATAATTTTTTTTCTTTTCTTTCTTTCTTTTTTTTTTTTTTTTACTGTGCTACAAAATAAATTGGCTAGAGGCTAGGCACAAAGCCCTTTGAAGATGTTTTGCAGGCACCACCTCTAGAACCTACCAGAAGCCAGCAGGAACCATGGGCTGTCTCTAAATGAGCCTGGAAGAAACCTGCTCACTCAGCTGATGCCCTCTGCTGTTACAAACTCGCTCCTCACATAAGACAAGATATTTCTCACTGAAAGCAGCATGCAAAACATGCAACCTGGGACGAAGCATGCCTGTTTATGTCTGAGCACAAGAACTTTGAACAGCCCCCTTCTTACCATCTGGTTAGAAAGCAGTTTTTCCTTCTCTTCCTATAAACTGCATCGACGCCAGCAAGTGGCATGCGTAAATTTGAGCATGCTTCCTGCATCAGTGTCAGTTAATCTTTTACAAAAGTCTGGTTCCATAACTTTGGCTTTTATTTGCATGAGACAGTGGGCTGGTGTTACCATTGCCAACCTAAAAGCAGTTAAAACTAGTAGGAGTCATAAGTATGAAAGAAATTAACTCTTAAAAACCCATGTATATTTGTACCAATAAAGGTAAAGGATCAGAGTTTAAAAGCCCTACTTACAATACCGAGAAAATATCTATAATGCATAGAAATAAACGTAATAAGCAGTGAGCCATAGCATCAAGAGAATTACAGAGAAGAGAAAGAAACTCGAACTTTGGGTAGCGCAGGGGAATCATGGCACAATAGTAGATCAGTAGATGATCACAGGGGTAGCTTTGATGAAGGTGACTGAAGATGGCTGAGATGCTGGTTGTGTGGGATTAACTAGACTTGAGCATGGGGGTGTGAGACAGTGCCCACAACTTTAGCAGTCTATGGGGGCTCACAGAACAGCTGTGTCTAAGCACAGCAGGATAAAACTCTGGTTATGTTCACTGAACTTCTGAAAGTCTATTCCAGCTTTTAATGACCCCATGGTTCCCACTCTGATTCTGAGGGACAGGAAAGGTATACACAGCTTAAAGTACATACCCAAGGACTAATGGTTTTCACATCAGTGAGTTCTTAAAGGAGAAAACTGATTCTAGGTTTTTAATTTGAATAGATTCCATTTCCTGTAATTTTACAACAGAATTTACACGTATTTATACTGATTCAGAAACAAACTAAGTCTACGGCCATACCACCCTGAACGCGCCCGATCTCGTCAGAAACAAACTAAGTTTAGCTAGGCAATACAAAAATAGTGAGAGTTTTTGTTTTTGTTTTGTTTTGTTTTTTAAGTCCTTTCTGGTAAGGTTTATTTTTGTAATATCACCATCTAGTGGAGAAAACCTTGAACTTCAAAGAGCTAAGGTTTGAGAAGAAATGCAAGGACACTATACAATTTTATTCATTCACAATGGACTGTGAGATCATTTTCCTTCCTTAATGTTTGGAAGCAGGGTCAGAAGTTAAGTAGCTTTACCCAGGGCCACACTGTGACTCATACAATTCCAGATAACTTGAAATTAAATCTAGTGCATCTTCAGCACCTAGTACAGTCAAATGGCTCAACTCTATTCTTGTGTTCAGGAGAAAATCATTTTATATATATATATATATATATATGCATACATATATGTATATACACAGTACACAGACACACACACATACATATATATAATTTCCTTAATTATATATGTGAACAAATAACATGTCCAGAAGGAATAGGATAAACAGGGTGGAACACATGGTTAGTGTGTACAAGGTCCTGGCTTCAATCTCTAATCACAAAACAACAACAACAAAAGGAACTGAAAAAGGAGCCTCCCAGAGACTGGACCACCTTCCTCTACCCTCAAAACTCTACTTCTTCCAATATGAGCCAGCCATTTTGTTCCTCTTTGAGTTTAATATTCTCACATCTTATTTGTAATTTCACTTCACATTAACTATTGCCAGTTCACTTCATAGACTAAGAAAATTAAACCTTCAGTGGGAAAACAGTAAATAGTTTCTATAGTAACTCTCAATGGTATACTGTCGGGTAGTAAATTAAATAAAAACTCAATTTTTGTCAAGGTTCATAAAAGTCTTTATTTTTCCCTTAATACATTTAATTTCTGATTATAAACAATACAATAACGAAAGTTTGATACTTTTGGTACCCTCAGGTATTTGCCTTACAATCTACATATATGTATTTATATATTTTTTTTAAGATTTATCATTTTTATATGTATGTGTTTTGCCTACATGTATGGCTGTGCACCACCTACGTGCAGTGCCCCTAGAGGCCAGAAGGAGTCAGATCCTCTGGAGTTGGAGTTATGTGAGGAACCATGTGGGTGCTGCAAACTGAATGAGGGGTGGGTCTCCTGCAAGAGCAGCAAGTGATCTTTAACTACAGGGTCACCTCTCCAGCCCCTTTATGCATCTTTTAAAGAGGTGACTTACAGAAAGCATAATAAAATCATAGTCAGTGATACATAGGTGTAGACTACCACACCTGCTTTTTGTTTTGTTTTTTTAACAAAAGTAAAAATAAAATTTTGAGACAGGGCCTCATTATGTAGCCCTGGCTGGCTTGGGACTCAGTATATAGAGCAGGATAGCCTCAAACTCAGAGATCCTCTTGTCTGTGCCTCCTGAATATTGGTATTAAAGGTATGCAGCACCACACTCAGCGAATATTTTATAAATCTCTGTGGCACTCATTTCCTGTTTCTGTTTGCTGCAATTCGCCTTTAAGGGCTGCCTGCCATCATTTTGTTATGGGGACACAATGTTTGTTTTCCAGTTTACAGCTATCATATCAGCTAGGGGATATCTCTTAAGCAAATACTTTGGGTGACAGGCCCCAAGGTAAAAATAAAGGGGACGAGGGAGGGGAACCCTTTTATTTGTATTTCCTTGAGCAGATTTCTGCGTTGAACTTTTTGTCCACCTGTATAGCTGCTTGTTTTTTCCAATCGAAGTTTTCTCCAGTTTCCTAGGCACCTCTTGGGTATTTCTACTTCATTTCCGTTTTATTACAAATAATTCTCCCTGATTACAGCATCTCTCTGGGTCCGCGCCCAGAAGGCCAAAATCCTGGAGATCCAAGTTTCCAAGTGCACCTACGATTTCGCGGTACTGGAAGGGCGGAAGGTAACTGTTTCCGTCACTGAGCAGGCGTGCGCACGCGCAACACGCCTGTCCAAGCGTAATGGCTTAAGAAAAGGCCATTCTCAGAGACCCCGCTAAAAGACAGCGAACTACGTCTCCCAAGGTGCAATGCGGGAAACTGCCGACGGCGATTGGGGCAACCGGTTGAGGACTCGGCCCGCTTTGGACTACAAGTCCCGACAGGACGCGCGAGGCGTTGCCAGCTGCCGGCCGAGGGCGAGTTGACGCGGGAGCTGGGGACGTGAGGCATGAGCGGCGCCCTCCTTCGGCCCGTGCGTGTCCTGCTGCCTCCCTGCGCGAGGGTCGCGCGGCCCCGGGCCTAGCGGCGGGCACTGGCGTTCTCAGGGGCAGGTGCAGCCAGCCGCGCGGTCGCCGGGCAGGGCAGCTGACACCATGGAGGTGAGCGGGCCGGAAGACGACCCCTTCCTGTCGCAGCTGCACCAGGTGCAGTGCCCCGTGTGCCAGCAGATGATGCCCGCGGCGCACATCAACTCGCACCTGGACCGCTGCCTGCTGCTGCACCCCGCGGGGCACGCGGAGCCCGCGGCCGGGCCGCACCGCGCCGGGGAGCGGGCCAAGGGGCCCTCGCCCCCGGGCGCCAAGCGGCGTCGACTGTCGGAGAGCTCGGCGTTGAAGCAGCCCGCCACCCCGACGGCGGCCGAGAGCAGCGAGGGGGAGGGCGAGGAGGGCGACGACGGCGGCGAGACCGAGAGCCGGGAGAGCTACGACGCACCGCCCACGCCCAGCGGCGCGCGCCTCATCCCGGACTTCCCGGTTCCCCGCTCCAGCAGCCCGGCCAGAAAGGGCGTGGGGAAGAGGCCAGCGGCCGCCGCCGCGGCGGGCAGTGCATCTCCGCGCAGCTGGGACGAGGCGGAGGCGCAGGAAGAGGAGGAGGCGGGGGTGGATGGCGACGCGGACGTGGACGGTGAGGACGACCCCGGGCACTGGGACGCGGACGCCGCCGATGCTTCGTTCGGAGTCAGCGCGGGCCGTGCGCATCCCCGGGTGCTGGCGGCCGAGGAGATCCGACAGATGCTGGAGGGCAAACCGCTGGCGGACAAGATGCGTCCCGATACGCTGCAGGACTACATCGGGCAGAGCAGGGCCGTGGGGCAAGAGACTCTGCTGCGCTCGCTGCTAGAGACCAACGAGATCCCCTCGCTCATCCTGTGGGGCCCGCCAGGCTGTGGCAAGGTGAGTGCCGCTCTTTCCCAGGGGCCTCAGAGGTGTTCCGAGCCCGTACGGTCCTCAGAGTTCCCGACCCCTCCTCCGGAGGTGGAGACCTGGGGGCGCGGTCCCGGTGCGTGAGCCGAACGTGTAAAGAGCCAGCAAGTGTGTCATTCCCTCAGATTCCCAAGACCCCCTTGTTGGGCGTTTTCCAAAGGAAAATGCCTGAATTTCTTGGTTTATGAGATGTGAACTGAGATTCGAGCTGTCTTTGTGTTCCCATGTACCCCCACACCCCTGATTTTTAGTGACCTAATTCCAAGCAAAGTGCATGTCGAAAACATTGGGGAAGAAATATTTTGTATGCTTCATTTGTTGTGAGAAAGTAATTAAATTTTTCTGTTATACTCCTTCACCTCCCACTCGTCGGTCTATTCTAACTGGGTTTTGGAACTAATAGAAATCTCCCTTCTGTGCATAGTTTTCAACAGGCATTTCCATAACTTTCTCATACTGCCTGTTACTTGGAAAACATCAATGCTTCAGTGTCCTGTGTATCATCTTATGACAGCCACAGGAGATTGGTTGGGATACCATGGGTTTAGAGAACAGGTCACTGGAAGAATACTTGAGAAAATGTGCCGAAGTGACTGACAGTCCTGTGGGTGATAAAGAATGAGCTCAGGGCCCTTCTCTAAGGTTCAGACTGCTTCATACAGAAGCGCATTCCTTATGTTTATCTTGGGTTTTTTGTTTTGTTTTGCAACTCATCTCGAAGCCACACTTCTTTATTTGCTGGAATACATCATTCCTTTTGTGCCTCCTTGTACTGGTTCTTTCTGGTCAAGCATAAATCAGATGTATCCCAGATAACATTTTTTTTTTTTTTTTTGCCCTGGCCCTTGCATCATTGAGATACACTTCCAGCCTCCAAAATAACATGCTAATTGTTTAGGTGTTAACATCTTGCCCATCCCTCCCAGATTTAGTGGTGACACCGTTTAGGGGCGTGGTCAGTAGCATTGGCAGTAACAACATGAGAACATTGAGCTGTTGATGTTTGTAGGCTTTGAAAAGGGCTGCAGGGAGATGAGTGGTGAGTCGTGGAGGGTTGAATGCAAGAGATTTCCTGGGCCAAGGCTACTCAGTAAGGCAGCTGGTGATAGTCACAAGCCTATATGACAAGGGAGCCTAATTCCAAAAGGCACAGGTAAACTGGGATTTGTTACCAAGCAGCTGGTGTCTAATGGCACTCAAATATACAACTTTTAGAAAATGAAATACTAGCTTTCAATTAAAGAACAGCTTATCATTCAGTAAGCAGCCCCCCATTTTAATACCAAATTGCTGACAGTATTATTAGTAATGGCAAATACATAGTTATTGAGCACCCATTAAGTGCTAAGTACTGAATTAAGGCTTTTTCTTGGGCCTGAGAGATAGCTTAGCAGTTAAAATTACAGAGTGCTCTTCCAGAGGACCCAGGTTCAATTCTTAGCACCTACATGGTGGCTCATAACCACCTGTCACTGCAATCCCAGGAGATCCAACGCCCTCCTCCAGATCTGACATCCTCTTTTGACATTCCAGGGCATAAGGCACATACATGGTGCAGACATACATGCAGGCAAAACACCCATGCACATAAAATAAATTCTAAAATAACAAAAGAGGTTTTCTTGAAGCTTCCCTTTGTTTTTTGGAAGTCCTAGCAAGATCAAATTGCTGTTTCTAATTTCGCTCTAGAGTGGACATTCAGGGTGGGCATGAAGCCATCCCACATCCCAGCTGCTCGCAACTGCCCTCAGAAGTCACCCATTTTTCTTTTCTCAGCTAATCTCCTGGCTTCCCATTGCAGCTAGGTTCTGGGATCAGCTCTCATCCTGGGGCCTTCCGCATTGTACTCTTGGCCAAAGGAGAAAGAATTTTCTCTTTGGTGAGAGGTCACAGCTGTCACCCTGGCTGTGCTAAATCAAGACTGTCTTTCTTTATTGGGATTCATAAGATCTTAAAGAGTTCACCGAAAAAGAATCAAAAGGAGTTAAGGATGGGGGTGGGAGTGTTCGGAATTGGCCTCAGATGTAACTATCTTCCTATTTTCATTACTTTACTTTTGTTTTTTTGTTTTGTTTTAATTCTGTATAGCTTCTATGCTTCAGCATTCTTCCAGGTTCAATGTACTTGGCTAAGCAGTTATGATATTGTAAGTGGTACCTATTCGTGCTGCCCACTCTGTCTGATGAGTTTTTCAAACTGTATGTCATCTTTTTCTAGACCACCTTGGCTCACATCATAGCCAACAACAGCAAGAAGCACAGCATAAGGTTTGTGACATTATCTGCAACAAATGCCAAGACAAATGACGTTCGAGATGTCATAAAGCAAGCTCAGAATGAAAAGAGCTTTTTCAAAAGAAAAACCATCCTTTTTATTGATGAGATTCATCGGTTCAATAAATCTCAGCAGGTATAGTAACTGTTTTTCAGATATTATGTACATGAAGTAACATAGAATGTAAGCTCACTTTGAAAAGTATAAAACACTATACAAATGCAATAAGGGTTAATTGTCCTCAAGACACATAGGCTTGCCACCCATCTTCATGTTAATTTCCTTTTTTTTTTTTTTTTTTTGGTCTTTTGTGGGTTTTTTTGTTATTTTTAGATGACAAGAGAATGCTTTATCCCTCTAATAAATGAAATGATTGCTATTATCTCTGAACTGCCCATGGAAGAAAAGGTTCTTGTGATCCAGTTTCCAACTTGTAGAGGCTTTTAATCTAAAAAGACATTGTGACCAGCTGAACTCAATCTAAAGATCATTATTTAAGGGTAGGGTATAAAGCACTTAACTAGACTATGAGAACCCTGGATTCTAGCTCTACACACATTCCCCTCAAAGTTCATGGTTTATCTTTCCCCAGTATTTTTATGTTCAAAATTATTTTCTGTTTTCTTTGCCTTCTAGCTCTTGTCAAGGTAAATATTATAAGATAATGTTCTAACTTTATTTTAAGGGCCTTTAAAAATGAAACAATACGGGGCTGGAGAGATGGCTCAGCGGTTAAGAGCACTGCCTAGTGCTCTTCCAAAGGTCCTGAGTTCAATTCCCAGCAACCACATGGTGGCTCACAACCATCCACAATGTGATCTGGTGCCCTCTTCTGGAATGCAGGTGTACATGCAGATAGAGCACACATATGCATAAAATAAATAAAATAAATCTTTAAAAAAAAAAAAAAAAAAAATGAAACAATACAATTTGTTTTTTACAAATAAAGCTTCTTTTTGAATTACCTAAATAGAAAAAATAATTATTTTCAGGCTAATTATTTCAGTTGGTGTTCAAGTGTACTCACTATGTACTAGTTCAGCATTGGGTAGAAGTACTTTTCTAAGCAAGGAAGTAGTTTATCTTGAAACTGTTGGAATTGTACTTCCAACAAGAGACCAGACTTAAGATACTGGCATCCAAAAGTTGAGTTTTACTCATACTAACCAAGAGGGATACTCTTTGATTTACATTGTTGCAGCTTTTTAACTGCAGGTAGAAATATTTCCCAAAACTAATAAACTTTTTTTTTTCTTGATTTGAATCTTTTTGAGTAAAACAACACTTTAGAGTTCTGCCTGATGTTGGCTTAAAGTTTCATATGGGACCACTGACTTGGCATTTCCCCTTTAGACAATGTCTGGTGGTTGTATATTCAGTTTGTTAGGAACAGTAACATGATGATTGAATACTTGGAGGAGAAGAACATTCTAGAAATACTAACATTGTGGACTTCTGTAAAAAGTTGGTGTTCAAGTGTACTCACTATGTACTCGTTCAGCATTGGGTAGAAGTACTTTTCTAAGCAAAGAAGTAGTTTATCTTGAAACTGTTGGAATTGTACTTCCAACAAGAGACCAGACTTAGATACTGGCATCCAAAAGTTGAGTTTTACACATACTAACCAAGAGGGATACTCTTGAAATTGATCTGTCTATACTAATAAGTATCCTAAAAAGGTAAAATTAGAAAATGAAAGAGTAGAATAGACAACTTACATAGGCTTCTGCCGGTGGCTGTTGAGTGGAATCACTTTCTTCTCTTTTCCTCCCATGATTAGGACACTTTCCTTCCTCACGTGGAATGTGGGACAATCACGCTGATTGGTGCAACCACTGAGAACCCTTCCTTCCAAGTCAATGCAGCTCTTCTGAGCCGCTGTCGGGTAATTGTTCTTGAGAAGCTTCCAGTAGAGGCAATGGTGACAATTTTAATGAGAGCGATCAATTCACTGGGAATCCATGTCCTAGACTCTAGCCGTCCTACTGACCCTCTGAGCCACAGCAGCAACTGCAGCTCTGAGTAAGTAGATTGTGTGCAGTCCCTAGGCGCCTAACAATTCTCCCTGAGAATTTCTTGGCAGAGGACCAGAGAGGGCTGGGCCTTGGCCAGTAGAGGGGTGGAGGAGGAGAAGAACTGTTGATCTGCCCATTAGGAAATTAGAGGAGGAGAAAAGTGCTTAACCCTGCCTCCAAGACCTCCCTCTGGGCTCTCTTCTCTTCAGGTGCATCTTGTGGCTCCTGATAGGGTGTGTCTGCATCTCTCTGAGTTTTAATATTGCTTTGTTTTTGCAGTTACCTGAGCATTTGCTTTTATGCTTCATGCTTTTTCCTTGTTCACTTGTTTTAAAGATTTAGAAAGACTATGGGAAGCCTTATATTAAAGACTTCCAGCCACTCAGTAAATAGAAGAAATAGATTCATACTTCTGGAATTAATTTACAGATTTTTGGAGATCTGTATTAGATTTCAGATTTCTTTTTGCCCCACAGTGTAAATTTCAAATATTGGGGAAAAGTTAATGTAACTGCCCAGTTACTTAAAACATTTTGCATACTCCAAAACTCATTTCCATGAAAGTAAAGAAGTCCTAACTGAAAGGAACATGTATAAGAAGTTGTCTCATTCCTTCTATTGATTAGCTCTGCATCGTGACCACCACTTAGCATTTGTCATGGTTGATCCATTTTGATTTCTTGGGTCAGAGGTTTTCCTTTATTATTAGAAATGTTCTTCAGAAGTCATTTGTTCATATGCTGACTGAAATAATGCAATTGAACATGATCCTGTCTGAGGAGAAGCCATTGCCCACCTCCTCATGCTGTGGACCAGACAGCTGCTTGTGCTTGCTCCAAGGCCGAGTTCTGGGGCCACTTTCCAGTGAGGATTAAAGTACAAGGCATAGTTGTGCTCTCAGGTTTTAGGTTTCAACAGTTTCTCCCTATGTGTTGATTCTCCCATTTGCTCCTGTCTTATATGTAGGAAGAATGCCACCACCATGCCTCATGAAAGCTTTGAAATACTGGGCCAAGGATCCCTGAGCAGAATGAGATTGCTTCATTGTAGAGTGCAGTTGTGATGGAATGGTCATTAGGACGGTGGCCAGAAAGAAGTTTGGGACCTGTTGTTATCTGATGATTGTTCTCGTATCAGGTGCCCTTGTGGTCTGAGTCTCAGGTCTTCATATCTAGTATAATCCCTCAGTCTCTATAGGGAATTAGTTTCAGGACCCTTCACCAATAAATATGCAGGTACTTATGCACTTTTATATAAAAATATACAGTGTTTGCATTAAATCTACATACATTTTCTCATACACTTGAAATTCTAATTAAATTGTTGTTCTTTAGTGTTTAAATTTTTTTGCAGTCAACTTAATACCTTGCTCATGACAGACAAATGCTTTACTACTGAGCTGTGCTTCCACCCTCCCTAGAATATAATGGCTAATATGATACAAGTGCTGTATGATAGCTGTTATGCTCTATTGTTTAGGGACTAGGGACAAGGAGGAAAAATATGTACATGTTTAGCAAAAACACATTTTAAAAAAACAATTTTTTTTTTTTCAGTCAAAGATTGGTAGAATTTGAGGATGCAGCAAATCCATGAGCCAACTGTAGACTCATGTCAGCATGTGGTAAAGGCAAATTGAAAAGGGAAAAGCAAAGAAAAGAAAATTGCCTAAGCTTTAGGAAACTATTTTTATCCTGTGTGCTGATTGTTGTAATATATCTGTAATTTTATGTCCTTCATATTCAGGGTCTTTTATTTCATGTCATTTCATGGGACTGAGTTATCCAAGTTCTCCCAGGTTTCCTATTCACTGCTTTGCCATAATTTAAATGAGGTCAGTAGAACTGTGGAGCTCATCCTCATGAGAAGGGTTACTATGCTTTAAGAGATTTCTAGGTGATCTGCAGGCACATAAAGTGTGAGAAGATCCAGTGGAGGAATTAAGATTTCATATGGTTACTAAAACTAAAAGACAGATACAGACCTACTAAAATGGTTTTGAGGTCAGTACAGACCTCCCCTATCTAACACGTCTTCCTGTTTCCTCTGTCATTTGTTTAGAGTTAATCCTAGTTATGACTTCTTTTTGTTGTTGCTTGTTTCTTCTGTCCTCCACCTCCTGGGAATGCTAAAAAACCAGAAAGTTGTCCTTGTTATGTCCCCAACATCCTGCCAAGCATATTTTATGTGCTTGGTGACTGGTTAGGGCGTGACTAAATTCTAGCCTTTAGTATGAGAGACATGGTTTATTCTTCAGTGTTGTCCTTCATAGGTGATAATTGCCCACGTAGGAGAACTCTTCTTCCTCTTTAGAAGTGCCTCTTTTATCTGCTATAAGCACAGTAAGATAAGTGTCAGCCATAGCTCCATTAGTTGGCTGGTTTGCTGACATTTCTGATAGGAAGTTAGGAGATGTCATAGGTCACAGAAAAACAAACACATTCTAGGTAATTTCTTGAAAGAAGCAGCTGTCACCTCATTTGCCAAGAATAATTTTTGTCTTTCAGTTATTGTGTTTAAAATTTTACTTTCAGATCTCTATTTACTTGAGTCAACTGTGTGTCTATTCTTATACACATTAATCAGGTTTGGTTTCTCTGTCTAGCTAGAAAAAAAGACTCTGACCCCTGTCACTGATTCCTCCCTGGGAAGACTGAGTGTGCATTTGTATTGATGTATTTTGGTGCTCTAGATAGAAACTAGAATATGTACAGAGAAGTGCATGAGATGGTGGTAGGACAGCTAGGACTGCTGCGGGTGTTGCTTATACCTCTTGACTGAATTTGCAACCTAATTCTCACACACTGTATACATGTGTATGCCCATTACAACAGGATAGAAGTATTCAGTTTCTTGCTTGTTTTGGTGCTGGAGTTCATACTCAGGTCTTTTCAATTGCTTAGCCACTAAGCTCCATGTATCTCGACCCTGCTTGGTCCTTAAAAAAAAAAAAAAATCCTTAGGCCTTTAATCCCAGCATTCCTGAGGCATTGAGAGTCCTGCATACGCTAGATATTATCTGAATGTTGAAAAGTACATTCCTGCCGGGCGTAGTGGCGCATGCCTTTAATCCCAGCACTCGGAAGGCAGAGGCAGGCATATCTCTGTGAGTTCGAGGCCAGCCTGGTCTACAAAGCGAGTCCAGGACAGCCAGGGCTACACAGAGAAACCCTGCCTCGAAAAACCAAAAAAAAGAAAAGAAAGAAAAGTACATTCCTGTGCCTGTAGAGAGAGTGCATGGAGTGTGATAAAAGACAGATGAGCAAGGGCTCATAGTACCCTGCTGTAGTCACCTGTACAAGAGAGCTCCTTCAGCTTTGTGACCTTTGTCATCTAAGAAGTCAGATGACCTTGAGTATAGAAGAGAGGTACAAGTTGAACTTTGGTGATAATTCATGAGATTATTGTTATAATTTGTTTTTGTTTTTCAAGATAGGATTTCTCCGTGTAGCCTTAGCTGTCCTAGAAATCACTCTGTTAGACCAGGCTGAGATTTGGAGATCTACCTGCCTCTGCTTCCTGAGTGCTGGGACTAAAAGTGTGCTCTGCCACCACCTGGCTAGAATTATTTTAAAACAGTTGTTTACTGTACATGTAATTTTTTTTCACTAAAGATGAAAGCTTATTTGCTTAATAATGAGATAGATGTAGTTGTTTGTTTAAAACAGCACAAAGGCTACACAATAATTGAAACTTACATGCTGAGGAATGCAATAAAAAATATTAAAAGTCTTTGTTGCCTTGGGACTGAGGATGTACCTCAGTGGGTAGAATGCTTTCCTAGCATTCATGAAGTCCTGGGTTTGATCCCCAGCACTGCAAACACTGGGCATGACATATGATGACATACACCTACAATCCAGCACTCAGGAGGCAGAGGCAGGATGATGTGACGTTCAAGGGCATCCTAGGCTGTATAGTTCAAGGCTAGCTTGTGATACATTGACCCTATCTCAGAAAGGACGAGAGATTCTTTATTCTTTGCTTATTTCTGTCTGTGTCTGTCTGTCTAGCTTATCTATCCTATCTGTCTATCTCTCTCATCCATCAATCCATCTATCTAAGTTTGGGGTTTTTTGAGACAGTCTCATATAGCCAGGATAGCCTTGAACTTGATCTGTAGTGATTTCTACTTCCCAAATGCTGGTATTATAAACACATTCTGGATACAGTATGTTGGATAAAAAACACATTCTGATTAAATTACAAAATGAAGAAAAGCATACTACCTGTGTGTTTGGTTAATTTGGGGTGAGGCTGAGTGCGTTCTGTGATTGGTGATCTCATACTGTTGAGAATGAGAGTATAAACTACTGCTATTACCCCACACTGCTTGCTGCTGGTAAAGAGTCCATGATCACAGAACTTGTGTCTGTGTGGAACACCTTTGAAGAAGCGGTTGTTTGTGAACCAGATAGAGTGCATCTCTTGGAGAAATAAAGAGGGTTTGATGAAAAACCAAATTTGTTCTGTGGTTGTCTAGCTAGGCAGGGTTTTAAGAGCAGGATGAAAGGTGAATGAGGTGTCTGTCCTTGTGTAGGCTGTGGTGTCTGAGTCATGGCTCTTCTCTATAATCTGGGAATCCCAAACAAGATAGACCCCAAAACAAGAGAGCTATAAATGCTGTTTTCCTCCCCCACCCTTACACTCCACCCCTGTTAACAGGACTCATGCACACCAGTTAGGTGCTCTACCACTCACTGAGTTACCTCTCCCAGCAATTTTACATTTTAAAAAAAAATTGTTTTGTTTGCCTCTGACATTTTTTCTACTACCAAACAGAAAAAGAAAGTCAAGCACTGCAGAAGAAGATACCAACTAGAGTAAATTTGAGTACAGAATACATTGTATTTTTCTTTTCTTTTTAAGTACATTTTTAATTAGAATTGTATTGCTTGACCCCTTCCTTTCCTCCCTCCAGCCTCTCCCTCTCAGAGCTGATTCTCCCTTTCCAGCAGTCATTAGCTGTCTGTAGTTTTTTTGTCTAGGAGTGAGACCCTGTGAAGTTTTCTCCCTTTCAGGTTAGCATGTGTGTTGATACTACCATTGTTTGGGTCTTGTTTATGCAGCCATTTGGAGGAGAGATTATTTCACAGCAGATTTCCTGATTTTTTTTTTTTTGGCTCTTGCAACCTTCCCACCCAATGTGATATTCCCTGAGCCTAGATTCAGGAGCTATGATGTAGATGTATCCCTTGGAACTGGCTCCCCATGATCTGTGGATCTCTGCATTGTGTCCAGCTGTGGTTTTTCTCTGATGGTCTCATTTGCTGTAAAGAGAAGCTTCTTCGATAAGGCATGATAGCTATACTTGTTTGTAGGTAAAAGGATAAGATTTAAAATGTAAGAAGATACTCTGCTTTTTAACAAAGTGGCAGTAGTAGATTGTCTTCCAAGATCTATGCCCTTTACTACCTTACTAGCTCCAAGAAGGTGACTAGTTTTCTAGAACCATGTCATGTTGACCCAAACAA
This sequence comes from Lophiomys imhausi, assembly GCA_907164525.1. NCBI lineage: Eukaryota > Metazoa > Chordata > Mammalia > Rodentia > Muridae > Lophiomys > Lophiomys imhausi. The sequence continues at coordinate 6,126,251 of CAJQZJ010013043.1, forward strand.
TGGTAGTATCAACAGACTCTCATGATTTCCTTCCATTGAGTGGGCTGTAAGTCCAGTTAGACAGTTACACCAACATGTGAGTACTTACCACACTTTTACAGATAATTCATTTCAGTTCTGGCTTCTTTTAATTAAATGAACCAAGATGTCTTCCTTGGTTCTCCCATGAAATCACAAGTGATTTCACTTTCCAGTATCATATGCTGAAAAGCCCTCTTCCAAAAACAAATAAAAAAAATGAATGTGCAAAAGAATTCAGGCCTCTAGAAAAGAGGAGGGGGTCTTCTGTATTCCTCTGCTAAAATGAAAGGTTTTTTTCTAGTTGGAGGAGCTAGATCCTAAGTCTGCCTCTACATCTTGTTAACCAAGAATATATTTTCCAATGCTTTAGCCAATTTTTCATTAAAGGAATTTGTTGTTGGTGTGTGTTTATAAAAGAAAAGGATGGAAGGAAGGAAGGAAGGAAGGAAGGAAGGAAGGGAAGGAAGGAAAGTAAGGAAGGAAGGAAGGAAGGAAGGAAAAGAAAAAAGATCTCACTATGATATCCTGGCTGTTCTGGAACTTGCTGTGTAGGCCAGTTGGCCTTGAACTCAGAGCTTCCTGCCTCTGCCTCCTAGGTGCTGCAATTAAAGTCATGGACTACTACACCTGGCCATATTACTTATTTTTAGTTATTTTGTTTTACATTTATTTTGTGTGTAGCTTTTGGTGTCTTTGTGTTATGAAGTGCATGTGGAGGTCAGGACAACTTGAATCAATTGGTCCTCTCCTTTTACCATGTGGGCTCTGGGAGTTGAACTCAGACTTAGCAGCAAATAACATTTACTCACTAATGCATCCTACCAGCCCCTTTTATGACTTCTTAACTATATAACTTGCTGTTTATTGTTTTATTGCAGATGGTATGAAATTTTGGTCAGTCCAGTTCCAAAGTAGATTTTACCCCCAATTAGTTCTCTTTAACACCATCTACCTTTACTTGCTGAGTGTTCTCATTGCTCCAGGAGTATTTGAACATAACTTGTGTTCTTATTACTATTCACAGCTTATAAAAGCAGGAGTTTGAGACATAACTGAGTGGTGGGTAGCACTTTGGAATATCCTGCACAATATTCTTTGTGTGTGTGTGTGTGTGTGTGTGTGTGTGTGTGTGTGTATACAGTGTTCTGCCTGCATGTTACAATCACTCCAGAAGAGGGCACCAGATCTCATTGTAGATGGTTGTGAGCCACCATGTGGTTGTTGGGAATTGAACTCAGAACCTTTGGAAGAACAGCCAGTGTTCTTAACCTCTGAGCCATCTCTCCAGCCCCCTGCACAATATTCTTAAGTGGATATTTTCATTTTGTGATTTGCTTACGACCATTGAAGGCCATCAGCACAGCTTCCTTTTTATTATTTGGACAGAGTTGCTGACAGATTTACTCTGTTTTTAAAATATTCTGGACAGGGGTCGAGTTGGGAATATGGATCACACTTAAAGGGATGAAGGAGTGGTGGCTCTTTTGACTCCAAACTGGAATAGTAGAATGACCTGTATGTTAGAACCTGTAAGGACAGCTAGCTAAATTAGTCCCATAGGCAAGTCTGGGTTCAATATGGAAGGTGGATTGCAACTGAGAAATACACTGTGTATATTCAGTGTATTTTCAGGCCTCCACATGCACCAGTACACACATGTAATCATACACACACACACTCATGCACACACACTTTGGTTAATAGTATAAATGTCTAAGGGAGGGGCTTAATTTTCCAAGCATATAAACCCATGTCCACTTTTGAAGCCCTAGTCACAGTGTGCTATTTATAAATCTTTGAAGCAATAAAGGACACAGAAGGGACATATACCACAGTGCTAATTTAAAGTCCAGCATTGTGTAGCTTCTATCCCTTGACTTTTTGTAGGTTTAGTATATTATGTATTTGCTTTAGAAATGAGGTCTGAGAAGCTATTTATTTGAAAATGTAAAACTATACAATATGATCCCAATTGTGTTTTAGAAATTAGCTGTATTGTTAATGACTGGTTGAGTCATAAAGGAAATTTAACAAATGACAGTGTGATTGTTCTCTCTGTTTATTGAGACGGGAGTTTTTTCTAATGCTTTCTTTTTTTTTTTTTTTTTATTAAAGTGAGTTGTCTCACTGTGAGATGGTAAGGAAGAAGCTAAATTAGTCCACTCATAGCCCAAACACTGAATGCCTGTTATCTACCAGATATTGGTATTGCAGCAGGACAATAGACTCCATCTCTGACATCCCTGTATGATAGCTTTGTAGGAGAGTAAAAATAATGTCAAAAAATGATATTCTCAGATAACCACACTCAGCATTTATTGGGGATGGTAAGATGAGGATGGTGGTCAACAGCTCCCATGGTTTAGGCTCCCACTTTTTATGTTGCTAGAAAGCTTTCTTAGGAGATGGAAGGCATTGCTTTTATTAGTTCCAAGGCAGAAAAGAGGTACTTGGGCAGTTTTGTTCCTTCTATTCTCTTCCTCCCTGGCAGGCCCTTCCCACTCAGGCACAGTGGGCTTCACTCCCTCTGACCCTGGTTTTGTTTAGTGTGTATCTTCTGATTCTCTTTTAACTCATCTTCCAGAAAATCCCATCTCTAGTTGAAAAATGTTTCCTAGGATCTACAGAATGGTAATGGTGTAGTCTACATGTATCTTGAATCTTCTGGTGAAATATCTGCTGATGGAGCTGCCATTAGAAAGGAAAAAGACCAGTCACAAGTGGTCTTAAGAGTCTGAGAAGAAAGTAGTGTTAGGAAGCTACACCATGAAAACTGTAGTGTCCTTGCTTTTTTTTTCCGTCAACTGGACACACGAGTCATTTTGGAAGAGAGAAGTTCAAAGGAGGTAATGTCTGCATCCACACTTCCTCTAGGGAAGTCCATAGAAAATTTTCTTGCTTAAGATAGATGTGGGAATGCCCAGCCCATGGGAGGGGATGCCATCCCTGGGCTGGTGGTCTTCAGTTGTATAAGAAAGCAGGCTGAGGAAACCAGGGAGAGCAAGCCAGTAAGTCGTGTTCCTCCATGGTCACTGTTTCAGTTCCTGCCTTGAGTTGCTGCCCTGAGTCCCTCAGTGATGGACTGTTACTTGGAACTATAAGATGAATTAAACCTTTTCCTCCTCAAGCTGCTTTAGACCATGCTGTTTACCACAGCAATAGAAACACATATCATATAAATAAAATCTAGGATACCTTTGGTAAAGAAAAGAATGTCAGTTTTGAAAAATTACTTGTATTAGCCGGGCAGTGGTGGCGCACACCTTTAATCACAGCACTTGGGAGGCAGAGGCAGGCGGATCTCTGTGAGTTCAAGGCCAGCCTGGTCTACAAAAGCGAGACCAAGACAGCCAGAGCTGTTACACAGAGAAACTTTGTCTCGAAAAACCAAAAAAAAAAAAAGTTACTTGTATTATCATACAAAGGATTAGATTTCATTATGGCTTTTTTCAAATGAAATTTGGTGGGTTTATTGTTGCTTCTAGTTCTCCCATCTCCCTCCCCTAAGGCTGTTTATAAAACATAAACATTCCTTTTGTAGGGGTAGGTAGTAACAAATATGACGTTGACAACCGCAGACAAGCTGAATGCCCTCCTCCCCCTCAATACTGTTCCTCAGCCTAGCCCAGTTCACTGTGCATTGTTTTCCAGGTAGCTAGTTAGGACTTCTGTGGTTAGGACTCATTGTTACCATTAATAATTTTAACTGAAGATGTGAATGACATGAATGAACTTTAAATTTAAAAAATATTTTTCCTTCAAAAAATGCAACTAGCTACTCAGTCAGAAATATCGTAAGTAATATGTATTAGATGGCTAACTAGATTGGGAAGAGAAAATGTACTAAATAAGATTTGGAAAGTAATCATAGTTTGACCTTCTTTATGAAGGTCTGAACTTAGAAATGTGATTGTGTCCAGACAGAATGACAGAAGTCAGTAAGTCCAGTGCTGGGAATCAAGTAGGAAGATTGCTATAAGTTAAGGCTATGTTCGTTGGTTTGCATAAAGAGACTATGCCTCAAAAAAAACAGAAAAATATGTAAGTGAATAAATGTTATTATAAATTTCAGTCCTAACAGGTTAAGTGACTTACCCAAAGTTCTGGGAGAGTCTTCTAATCAATTTCCAGGGTATTGTGAAGTTCCTGCTGCTCTTCACTACCCTAGGAAGATTTTGTATGATTGATACCCACAGAAAGTGACATGCTGCCATCCAGGGATGCCATAGTCAAACTTCCAAAGACCTGTTCCTTGGTCTGCTGTGCCAGAGTAATTGAGATCCTAGTTTGTAAGAAGAGGGATTCTGGCTTTCTGACTAGAGAGTAATCTGCTGGGATGCTGTCTTTATCTGTGAGGAAGGTGATCTGAGTATTCCTGTCATCAGATGGTTTACCCTTGACATAGGCAGGCTTTCTTTACGCTATCATGGAGTGCTAACATGTCCAGTAGTGTTCATGATTCTATAGGCTAGAAACAGATAGCCCACTTGTCAATAGTGACTTTGCATAGCATTCGATGTCCTGTTTTGTACACGTTTATATAAATTAGCTTGTACGGTGAGGTCCTCTGTGGCTCACAAGGTAGAATATGGTAGCCTGAGCTTATGAGATAGAGTTGAGATACCTTGTAGCTCATGTCTGGTAAAGTGTAAGGACATACCCTCCGGACTTAGGAAGTCTGGTCAATTCTTAGTCTAAAAAAATGCTTAATTATCTACATTAACAATATGAGTTCAGAATAAACAGTAAAACCTTTAAACTATTATGCATTATTGAAGTTAAATTTTAATTGCAATGTGCTGAAAAATGAGAAGGTGTGATTTGATGGGCTGATAACAAACACTGGTTTCTATTGCAGGCCCTCTGTCTTCATAGAAGATAAAGCAGTGGACACTTTGGCTTACCTCAGTGATGGTGATGCCCGGACTGGCTTGAATGGACTGCAACTGGCAGTGCTGGCCAGGTTAAGCTCTAGAAAGATGTTCTGTAAGAAGAGTGGTCAAACCTATTCTCCTAGTCGAGTTCTGATCACTGAGAACGATGTGAAAGAAGGCCTACAGCGATCCCACATTTTATATGACCGTGCAGGTGAGGAATTGAAATACAGGAAAAGTAGAGCTGCACAGACAAATGTTTGCCCACCGTTCATTTCCCGCCTCTGACCTTCAGCCCAGTCCAAGGCATGCCCCAGATTCTTAATTTGATCTACATATTGTAACAGAAGTAAGCCTCCTACACAGGGCTGAAGACAGGCGTAAACAAGCTGCCTTGATAAGAATCAAGAAGAACTTCGGAGTTTGAAATTGGAGGCTTCCCTTTTGTTTTGTAAGGTTGTGAGATATAGATTTCCACTTGCTGTCTGGTAGCATTTGGTACAACATGGGAACTTAAAATCCCATAAACTCAGTTGACAGGGATTATGATCACTTGCAAAGGCAGTAAGGGAGTAAAGAATTACTGGTTTATCTGAGAGTTAAATCCTCCATTTTTAGTTTTAAAAAGTTTACAAGGATTTTGATAGTTTTTTTTTGGTAGTAGCTTTGAAATTTTTAATTCTGCATTGTGCACTAGGTGTTTGTGTAGAAACATGTTTATAGATGGCAGATATCCCAGATCTTATTAAATCTGTGAGCTGGCAATATTAAATGTCATAAGAATAGCACATTTGTAACTTTTTATGAAAGGTAGAGATGAAAATGGCTTACTGTAGATTAGTCTGAACTCTGTTCTAGAACAATTTGTGTGACTCTGAATACTATCCTGTTGCATAACTATGGAGTGGAATTTCCATGCCTTTAAAAGTCCTGTCAGAAAAAGAAGCTGATAATTGAATGTTCCAGGTCTCACACTGACTAAACCTCTCTTCTGGCATTTCTTGATGATGGGCCTTTCCTTATAGTTCAGAGACTTCGGTCCTGGCCACTGCTTCGCACGAGTGAACTGGCTTGCTGCACATCTTGAATGACCACAGCCCCCACAGCTGATAGTGCTGCATGGTGTAAATAGTGCTGAGGACACATTGGACGCCCCTGTCCCATCTGATATGCTGTGTGTGTGCCCCAGCAAAGGGCCTTTTCACATGCTCTCTCTCTTGAATGTCCTGTTGGTCCTTGAAAAGCCTGGGAAGTCAAAAAATCTAAGCATTGCACCCTACTTTGCTTTTAGCCAGATACTAACATGAGATGAGAGCAAACTGAACATTTTTCAGAACTGAACAAATTTTCACCCACCTTTCTCTGGAAGTCCAGTCGTAATAGTCTTCATCTCCTCTTGTTTGTGTCCCAGAAGAGCCTTTCCTTTGGACTATCTTTTACATTTGTCAGACCACTACTCAAAATCCACAGAACATTCATGAATGATCTTTCAGTGCTTTACAGTTTAGATTTCCAAAACAACCTTAGCAGGTAACTTATTAATATTATCCATACTTGGCATAAAACTCATCTCAGTTCACAAAGCATGTACTAAAACTGATCCTAAAATCCAGCTTTATTTACTTCCCAAGAAGTTGTACTTCCTCACTTCTTGCATGTGCCTCCATGCCAGCCTCATGGAGTCACGAAGTCACTACCTAGACCACGTTACTGAGAGGAGACACTTGGAGGTGTTGAGCTAAGGAGCTGTGTATGAAGGAACACCTTCTTCCTAGCTCTTTGCTGTCCCAGGAGCTGAAGGTAGTAGAAGCTACTTGGTAGCACAACCTTGAGGACCCCATACATCATGCCATCCTATATCAGTGTGCTCACATTGTCCAGCCATGCCACCATGCTCGTTCCATAGGGGATCAGCAGACACACATAAATATAATTCACATTCTCAAGGAATGTGCTTTTACAGGTTGCTCCAGAAATAAGAATTGTAGAACCATTACCCTGGAAATGTGTTAGCTTAGATTCCGGGGGGTGGGGGGGTGGGGTTATAACTCTGATGAAACCAAAACAAACAAAAAACTACCACAAATGTCACAAACTACACAGTTGCCCACTAGTGGGATCCCACAAGTAGCTCAGATGTTTCTGCATCAAAGTGAAGGAATTTCTGAGTGAAAATAAATGGTCTGCCCTTCACTGACCTCACGCTTTTAGATTAATAATATGAAATCTCCAACTATAAAGCAGTATATTATAAAAGCAAAAGTAGACATTACTAATGTAGGCTAGTAATTAACACTAACAGGTTTAGTTCTTCTGTAGGGTTTGTTCTGTATAAGGCCTGTGTGTTTAAAACAACCACATTTTACCCAGTGACAACCCTGAGGCATGGAGAACTTGCCAAAATTTGCATTGCTAATGAGTGTGAGGTTTAAGTACAAACTACCTCAGGCCAGAGCATGTGCTTTAGTTCACTGTACCATACAGTTGGATTACCTCTCCTGTTAACCCTGTAAAGATAAGTAACCTGTGTTAGAGAGTATAGGATTGACAGGTAGATGATGGGCCAGAGGGGATTGCCTATCCCTTCCCAGCCCTAGGCCCTGCCCTGCAGAGAGAGCCTAAACCAGAGAGGCAGAAAAGGAGCCAAAGCTGTGTAGATCAGTCAGGACACTTCCAGCCCGGGTCCATAGCTCACTTGACTAAAAAGCTTCAGGTAGGGAATACTGCTTATTCAATAAAGTTCAGTCATTCCATTGACCTGGCCTAGGTTTCCTTAGGAATTGGAGTTTTGGAGGCCCTGCAATCAGCCTTTTTGATATTTTCCCTTTGGTAGACCAATTTCTTGTCACTCCATTTGAAGACCAAATGTCATCTTAGCAGCTGCTGGGATTTGTTTCCGGAGCCAGAGTGCTGTGCCCACCAGAACACAGTTGCATTGTTGATGTGGCTCATGATGACTACAGAGCAGGTGCTTCTCTGTAAGGACTTAGGACCAGCGTATTTTGCCTTCTCAGGTGTCATGTCCTTAAACTTATGTGAGACGATAGTGAGAAAGGCACAAACATGGATAGAGAGCCCTGCTTATTTTTGACAACTGTTTAGCTATTATTTCCTGTCCTTAAATTTTTTTTCTAAAGCATATTTTGCTAATATGTTTGCTTATGAATCTAGGATTAAGGTGAACTGAGGCCAAATGGTGAGGATGGAGCTACAGTATTCTCAGGATAAGAGCTACTAGTTCATTTGCCAATATCCTAAGATCCTGCCACACAGTCTATGGTTTAATGACCATGGACTTCAGATATCAGGGTGTCAGCTGGCAATGACACTGAGGAACAAATGGGCTGCTTCAGCTGTCCTTGCCACTTTCCCTCCTGATGGCTATGACCAGGCCTAGTCAGTTTTACTAAAATAGACTGTGTGAGCAGAAGACGGAACCAGGGCATGAGAGTCTCTCTCCCACCTCTCCTGTCTCTGATAATCCACTGTGGTAGAGATCTCTCTTGAGAGTGCCTCTTCTCTCCCTTCTCTTTGCCATCCTCTGTGTCTGTGTGTCCTCAGTATGTACAGCCATCAGGAGTTTCTCCTCTAAGCAGGACTTGCTATGAAACAGGCATGGGGCCCTCAGTGAGCTCTGAGACTAATCCAGGTTTCACCCCACTGAGTGTGGCTGGAGGGCAGCTGCCATGCCAGCCTTCCCCAGCACAACTGGGGCCTGTTTTGGTGCTGCTTTTTATGTCGGGTAAGCGCACAAGGCAGCCACATGACAGTGCTCTCTCTGGTGTACAGGGGAAGAACACTACAACTGTATCTCTGCCCTTCACAAGGCTATGCGTGGCTCTGACCAGAATGCCTCCCTGTATTGGCTGGCACGGATGCTTGAGGGAGGGGAGGACCCACTCTACGTGGCCAGGAGGCTGGTGAGGTTTGCCAGCGAAGACATTGGTGAGTGCAAGACAGTCTGTGTGTGGATGGGGTTCTGAGAGGGGGTGTGTGCTTGCTCTGATGTCATGGAATCATGCAGAATAGGCAGGAAAAGAAAGACCTGTCATAAACTTGGTGGTCTGTTGCTTCATAGTCGTGTGCTTTGTTTCTTTGGGGATGACCTTTCAAGATCACTTAAAATATTGAAATATAAGAGATATATTCAGTTTGCTTTGCAGCCAATTGTTAAGGTTTTCATTGAATAGTTAGTTCTTGAGGTAGAAATGGGCACTTATGGACACCAAGACAAAGATCGGAAACATTTTCCTTTTCTTATTCTTGTAGATACCGTGTTGTCATATATCCATCCTTGTTATGCCTTCATGGTCTTTGCACCTTCTGTCTGTCATATGCAGTCTCTTGTTTTTCCTACTAGAATGTATTTTTCCACAAGAGTCCATTTTTGACACCAAAAGTAACTCAGTAAATAGTTCTTGTTTAATGTGGTTAGAGATCAGAGCTAATTTGGTGTGATTGCACTGGGTGTTCTCTCACATCTGCTTGTAGTAGTGGGTGCTGGTTGCAACAGCACACTGGCTTGTCGGAACAACTGTGTGCTGGGACTTAAACTTCACTTTGTCTCTTTATGTGTGACAGGTCTGGCAGACCCATCAGCATTAGCACAAGCAGTTGCTGCCTACCAGGGCTGTCACTTCATAGGCATGCCTGAGTGTGAGGTAAGGTACCAGCTCAGTTCTTTGCAGATTTCTTTCCTTCTGTGTCCTATCTATCACAGGTGTGTTTAGGCCCACTGAGCACACTGCACAGCTTTTGAACTTTGTTGTGTAGACTCTTAGCCTCCTAGAGAGATGAGAACTACCCTGTCAGTGAGGTTTTGGTTTGATTTTGGTTTTGAAACATTGGGGCTTGGACCCAGAGCTCAAATGTGCTAGTCAAGTACTCTACCACAGTGCTATATCCTCAGCACTGTTTTAACTTTTTGAAACAGGGTCTCATAAGTTGCTTAGAATCATCCTTAATCAAATCTGTAGCCCAGGCAGGCTTTGTGCCCGAGACTTACTGTCTCAGCCTCCTGAGTGACTGAAATTATAGGACTGTCACGAGAAATACGACCATGCTTTCAAACTGTCCTGGAGTCCTAAGGCTCAGAGTTCCCAGACTTTCTGGGAACAGGAAGCGGCAGTTCACCTCTATCCATGACAGCTTCTTAGCCATCTGCTTATGAAGCAGGCTGAAAGATCTGATTTAGTGAGAAGTTCTCAGGGTAAATGAGAACCACTGATCTAGCTCCTTTTTCCTCATAGGACTTTCTTTCTCCATTGTTACTAATTGTCCAAACTAAGTGAAAGGGGCTCTATAAAAATTAATTTTTAAAAAACAAACAAATATGGGAATCATCTAAGAATTAACTAGGAGGAATCATAAAGTACTCTGCCAATAGAAACTTCATGGCATCTTCCTGGTGACATGTGCCCTTCTGTGTCCTAGGTGCTTCTGGCCCAGTGTGTGGTCTATTTTGCCAGAGCCCCAAAGTCCATCGAGGTGTACAGTGCCTATAACAACGTAAAAGCCTGTCTGCGGAATCACCAGGGGCCCTTGCCTCCTGTACCCCTGCACCTGAGGAATGCACCCACCAGGCTGATGAAGGATTTGGGCTATGGCAAAGGCTACAAGTACAACCCCATGTACAGCGAGCCGGTGGACCAGGACTACCTGCCTGAGGAACTGAGAGGAGTTGACTTCTTCAAGCAGAGGCGGTGTTGACTCTTAGGCCATGAGTAGGATGCTTGTACCTTGAGGAAGGCCAGAAGTCCCTGGATCTGGAGTTGGTTGCCTGGGGAAAGTTAAAACAGACCAACATTGTTGCCAGAAATTAAGAGTTTCATAGATGGAGGTGGTTACTTCAGCTAAATGTGTACCATTGAAATTGTGTTCATTTGCACTCTGTGCAATGATTATGCTTATGAAAATACCTGGCAGCTTTTAATTAATGTGCAATTAATTAATGTTATAAGGAATTATCTATTTTGTCATAGTATTTAAGTCATAATGTCATTTCAAAATTCTGTTCAGTAGGCTTTTTTTTTTCTTTTAAAAAATGTATATTCTGGGTAGTTCCAATTGGTAAGAGAAAATGTAATTGTGATTTAATACTGCATAGTGATTTGGTATTTTTTTTATATGCAAAGGTCTTATGAGCCAATAAAACTATTTCAAAGTACTCTTTAGGTCTTCAGTGTTCCTCCTCCTTGGGATGGTGGCACTAGTGTCTAATAAACACCGTAGGTGAGAAGATTGGAAAGGTAGGGAATTTTTCTGAAAATAGCTTTTTTGTTTTCCATGTGGGGTCTCAATGTGTAGCCCAGGCTGCCCTTGAACTTGTGGCCCTCAAGTTCAAGGTCCCAATCAGACAGACTCTGGTGCTGGAATCATACAGGTATATGCCACTACACCAGGCTCATTTTATTTTATTTTTTAAAGGACTGTACCTATACAGTTTTAAGTGGCCTGTGAAAGACTCCAGTATCCTAGTACATTCCACCCCAAGTCCAGTAGTCCTTATTTCCATGTAGCCTCATGTTTTTAAGTACAGTTTTTTACTTTGCTTTTTATGTTTCCTGAAATTCTGCCACTATCGCTAGGCTTTCTGCCTTTGGACTAGATGCTCAGTCTCACTCATTTCCAGTTGTACATCTTTCCATGGGAATTAATGGGTCACTTCTTACTCTTTTAATGTGATCTCTCCTAGAGATCTTAACCAGTCAAGAGTTGATGCCAGCTGTCATCCTGGAAGTGCCTCTGCCTTCTTGATGAGAATACCTGTTTTCTGCACATGATGTCCCGCTGCTGGGATACCTAGTTTCATCAACCTAGAAAGTCAGCTTTTCATTCTTGCTCAGGTAGCATACTTCCTTCAGTAGCTTTGTCACTGAAGGGTGCCAAGAAGAGTTAGTGTAGACCCTTAATGCTCATTGTCTGTCTTCATTTAGGCTTGTCTGATAGTTCAGCTGGGAATAAGTTCTAGGTAATGAATTATTTGTCCATTGTCTTCTACTTTCCTATCTTTTCTTGCTATTTAGAAGTTTGAGACATTCTGATCTGGTATCTTTGGTTTGTAAATACTACAAGCTTATTTCTGGTGTATACATAATTTTGAATAATTTTTGTGTGCATTTAGTAGGACCTTCCTAGATGGAAATCCCTGTCTTACAGTTCAAACACCTCTCTCCCTCTCTCTCTCTAATTTCATTAAATATTGCCTGTTTCACACTGAGCAATCTTGTTGATGTTGGAAACACCAGTGAATAAGAGGTAGCTCTGCATTTATTGAGTGAAGAGTTAGTGTTGTATTACATAGAAAACTGAATCAGAAATGAGATGGACAAGATGGAGCGGTGTGGACAGATTTAGCTGGAACAACGGTGGAGATCTTACTGGAGGGATATACTCCTACCTTTCCCTCTGCTCTAATCCCACCCCCACTTAGTTTTTCTTCTTACTATAGTTTCTGTAAGTTTTCTTCACCTTTATTTTTTACCCCTTCCTTGCTGCCTTCCTGTCTTAAATTTCCCAGGGCCTGCTTTTTTCTTAAGTACTTCCCTCTCTGGTCCTTCCACCTTGCTCCCCTCATTCTTTCCTTCTGTCCTCTATTTCTTTTTTTCAGAAGCCTGTATTTAATGTATTACTGGTTTGGTGACTCCTTAATTCCCTGAGGATATTATTTTTTTCTTTTCCTTTGTTTGGTCTCTTTTGCATGAAATTGGAAGCCCTGAACACTGGACAGCAGGGCAGTGTGTTGGCTTTGTTCCTATTCAGGCTGTTTCCTGAGAACCCTGGAAGTCCAGTCCTTAGGGCTTTCTAGTTGGATAGTGGGAGCCCCCCTCTGTTACCTGCCTGTGGGGGAAGGTTCAGCTCCTTGCATGCTGAATGTCAGTCAGGGAAACAGCATCAGTCAGTTGTGACCTCCTATCTGGTGACCAAATGGGACCCAAGCTATCATCTATATTTCTACTTTTACAATTCAGATGTTCTGCAGTGGCCTGGAGTAGAAGGAGATTGCCCCCAGCCTTCTGAATGACCCCCCAAGACTTTGAGACAACTTCCTCAAGATTATGGAGGGTTTTGGCTTGCCTTGTTGTATTTTCCCTTGATCTCTAACCCCCAACATCATGTGGTCACCAACTCACTTGTTTACCTCATTTTTCTTCTTCTCCTCCTTTTTTTTTTTGGTTGGTGTTGGTTTGTTTATTAAGACATGGAACTCTGTAGACCAGGCTGGCCTTGAACTCAGAGACCTACCTGCCTCTGCCTCCCAAGTGCTGGGATTAAAGGCATGTGCCACCATTCCAAGCGTTTACCTTATTTTTTTAGGGATGGATGCAAGATGTTAAAGATTGCTTTACTATAGTTTTAATGAAGCTTAGGAAAATACGAAATTCATGTGGGACTAATTGGCTTTACTGAATTTCACTAAGATTCACTACTCAATGCTTCATTGATTTGTATTCTGTAGATATGGAGATGAAGTTACTTTGAAGTATGTTTATCATGGAACTTAGAAAGTGGTTCCATTCGAAATGAGTCTTCCATTCCTTCTGGCCTTGGGGGCTGAGTGAGGAGGTACCAGTGAGATCTTTAAACACTGTCCTTCAAGCTAACAGGCCACAGAACCATCTTAGATCATTTTACTAGACATTCATCCCAGAACATGGTATTGAATGGAATGGTACCTGTCCTCATTTGTAAAGTTGTGTGGAAGTCAGGAAGTGCATTTTGGTTGATTCAGTAAATCTTAAAATGGGAAAGCATGTTTTTTTAAAGGTAGATCTTCACTGCCCAAAACAATATATACCACAGCACACATGAATATGAGAGTACAGCCCACACCTAGGAAAAACCAGTACAACTCAATATACAGGGGAGTCAAAGCACTTGACAATTGGAGGCAACTACTCTGTTGCCATGTGTTAAGGTCATGTTGCAATTCAAAAAGCAATGAGAAACACCGAGTGGTTCATTCCTTACATCCCAGGGGTTTTAGACTTTGTTTACCATGGTACAACACCCTGAAATTCAATGATGTTATGTAAATGACTTGCAGAGAATCTCCTGTGGCTGTGAGAAAAATGATCATCTTTTCAAGATACACATCTTCAACTAGACATTTTATCAATTCTAAATGACAACCCAGCTTTTATTAATACTGCATTAAAAATGTAGTGAGAAATTTGAAAATTTTTAACGCAGAAATAAGAATGTTTTTGTTTTAATTTCAGGTGTGGGGATACGGAGCAGCTTTATAGCAGCTGTGATTTGCCTTGTGCTCTAGTAGAGGCATGGTTTTGCCAGATGCAGGTAGTTTCTGTGATTGTGTGACATTTGGAATTCTGGGAACTTTTCACAGGGCATATAAATTGCCAGGACCCCAAGAGATGTGGTGGGTTGTTGGTTGCTCTTAGTTGTGGTTTGTTAAGTAGTTGTGTGCAAAGAAGAAACAACAAGAAGAAATTAGATATCCTGACAGTGAAGATCAAACTTGCCCCAAGAAGTTCAAGGCCCCTAATCAGCAGGAAGTAGTCTAAGAATAAAGTCTCTCCATCCCTTTTCCTTTCATAGTGTTAGGGAGTTGAAAGGGTTAGAAAAGGGTGGAAGAAAAAGGAACCCACAAAGTAGCAAATATCAGCCCCAAGTGGTGCCTAGATGTAGAGCTAAGCAGAATGGGAAATTTGATTTCAAGTCCCATAGAAGAAATGGCAGAGGAGGAAGGAATGGATATTTTGTTTCAAATTGCCTGCAAAAAAAATTTATTGTGGCTGCTACTGCTGTAATATCCCCTGCTTTCTCCCAGAGGTTCTTTTCTGTTCTATTTCTTCTTCCTGTATTCTGTTTCAAAAAAGTTAGGAGAATGTCTGAGCAGTTGGAAAAATTATGGGTGGAAATGGAGAGGTGTGAGAAACAAAATGGCTGAAGTGGGAAAACAAAAGGGATCACTCTACTCTCTTTCCTGAAAGGGTTGCAGAATTGGTGGGGCAATTGGAAAAATTGTGGGTAGAAGTGCAAGTACTTGGGAAGAGAGAATTGTTGGAAAAGGAAGAACAAAAAGGCTCAATCCCTGTGACCAAGCATGAGAGTTGGAATTTCCCACAAGTGGAAAGAGATAAAGAAACTGCACTGGATAACAGATCAGAGAAAAGCTGAAATGGTAGGAGGACAGTCTGATGAAACAACCCATTTTGAGAGAAAGGATTAATCTCAAACCATGCCACAGTGGGAGGGAGGGCTGTCCAGGATTACAAGATCACCACCATCAGCTTTCCCAGTAATTGTACGCCTGCTAATGGGTAGAACAAGGTTATGATGAGATAGGAAGGCATCCTATAGAAATGATAGATCTAAGGCATTTTAAAGAGGCCATAATTTAATATGGGATGTACTCACCTTATGTGAAACATTCTAAATAACTGGCCTACTTAAGATAGAGTTGTTCCCCAAGACTAGAAGGGATTTGTGACAGCTGTACTAGAAGCTGGTCTGCAGTTGCAACGGTTAATATGACAGAAGAAGCTGTGAATATTGAACAGTGAAATAGAGCAAGGGGAATGAATATAGTAAAAGACCAGTTTCTGGGTGAAAGGCAGTAGTACTTTGATATTCAAGAACTGATTCAATTTGATGACACCACTATAGAACAATACTGCTTATTGACTTTAGAGCCTGGGACAAAGATAAGGAGTCTGGGGAAAGGTCCAACTCATTTACAAAGATACAAGGGTCTGGAGAAGCCTTTGCTGATTTTTTTTTTTTTTAACAAAGATTAGTCTCAGCTGTGAACAAAACCATGCCAGATCCTGATGCAAGAGGTGTTGATAGACACCTTGGTGTATGAAAATGCAAATACTGAATGTAAAAATGCTATTAGGCAGCCGGGCAGTGGTGGCGCACGCCTTTAATCCCAGCACTTGGGAGACAGAGGCAGGCGGATCTTTGCGAGTTCGAGGCCAGCCTGGTCTACAAAGTGAGTCCAGGACAGCCAGAGCTGTTAAACAGAGAAACCCTGTCTCGAAAAACCAAAAAAAAAAAAATGCTATTAGGCCATTAAAGTTTTAAGCAGCACCTGTGGACAAGTGGATAAGGAATAGGACCAATATTGATTCTAACATGTACCAAGCTTTAGATCAAGCTATAGCTAGAGATCTCCAGTATAAAATGCCTGATGCTTCAATTGCAGGAAATATGGTCATTTGCAAAGAGACTGTGACAAAATTGCTAAAGGTCACAGATCTCAAAATGCACAGCATGTTAACTATGAGAAATACAGCATTTTGTGATGGAAAAGTGAACAAGCCGTTTCTAGCAGCAATGGTGTAACAAGAGGCTTTTTATTACTTTCGTACTGTATTATACAATTTAATTCACTTTACTATATTTAATTCCACTATTTCCCTTCCACCCCTTGTTCCTCCCAACCCCCCCCACGCTAGGTGGAAGAGAAAGTTAGAGGTGAAAGGGGGTGTAGTTCTTTTTAAGCTACTTCCTGCTGACTAGGGTAGTTGGGTTCTTTGGAGTAATACCAGCCTCAGTAGAAGTCCAGCAGACCAGGAGACAGCAGCAGGAAGAAGCAGCAGCAGTTTGGGGGAGCACCAGCAGCCGGGAGAGCAGCGACCTCTTTAACCTGGTAATTCCTGACTGCTCTATCTTGGTAACAACTCTCAGCTGCTCTTGATGAAATGGCTCGCACATTTTGCTGTGGGGCCTTTAGGTAGGACCTCTATAAAGTTTCTTCCTGAGTGCAAAAGATTATCTCGTATGTCCCTCATGAACATATATTCACTTGTCCAGTGCTGACCTCTCCCAAAAAGTTTGCAAATTCCAGAAAATCTTGACTTTCTTTCACTAGAGATGGCTTGTGTGCTGTTACTGTATTTCCCAGAGTTAACATGCAGGCCATTTTGACATCTGGCTTGAAAAGTACCACATTTCTTACCATGCTGAACATTTTGGCCTCTGAGGTTGTTAGCCTTACAATTTCTTTGTAAATGGCCAAACTCACCACAGTTAAAACACCAAGTGTTTTGATATCTGAGGCTGCTGGCAGCTGCTGGGAAAGCTAGTGGAGGTAGTATCTTAATCCCAGGCTGCCCCTCTGGGGGCAAAGTTAGCTTGAGATTAACGCTTTCTCTGAACAGGCTGTTTCTCTTTCATCAGATCTAAACCTGTGTGTTCTCTCTGTAGCTCTTTTTCCTTTTTAAGCCCTTCAACTTCCACTCTGGGCACAAAGCGGGAGAGAACTCAGTGGCCGCAGTCATCATAAGCCTTTTGCTGACTTCCTGAAATACCCTGTTCACTCCTTCAAGTCCTGCCGTCTCCGCCACAGCATTAGATACGAAATTACCCATTACGATTTGCCTTATGTCTGGGCTCCACTTGTAGCAAGTGGCTTTTATTATTATATCCCTTGTAGTCTTGTAGCAAGTTGGCTTTTACTGATTTGTTTTAATATTCAGATGTCTGGTAAATCAGGAGACAGCAACCTCTTTCTTCCTTGTAGCTCTTTCTCTTCTATGTAGAGCCTTTTTACTTCTTTGTGGAGCTCCTTCTCTCTTTTCTCTTTGTAGCCCCCTTCTCAGGGCTCTGGCTTCTTTCCCCCTCCTTTGTAGAGCCCCCTTCTCCTCGGGTTCTTTTTATTTTTCTCTCCCAAGTCCTCAGAGTTAAACTTGCTCAGCTGGTTAAGCCACGCCCCTGCTAGCTCACAAGACCATTAATACTTTATGTGTGTGTTAAGCAGGCCACCTGGGATTAAACAAAAATATTCTCACAGTTGGTTTTAATAAACTCCTACCACACAATGGTTTTTCTAAATATAAATCACAAAGAAAAATGACAAAGTAGCAAATGTTGGCTACAAGAAAGTATAGTATTGTGGGTAGGACTAGTCAGATGACTCAGCATCTAGGCTTCATACAAGCCCAGAAACCTGAGTTCAGTCCCTGGAACCTACATGTATTTTTGGTGTAACTTTTCTGTTGTGATAATACCATGGCCAAGGCAACTTAAAGAGTTTATTTTAGCTTACAGTTTCAGAGGGATCAGAGTCCATGATAGCAGAGGTGGGGCATGGCTTGTGGAGCAAGAAGCAGAAGTCGAGACAGCAACTGGAAATGGCATGAGTCCAGCAGTTACAAGCACTGGCCCCAGATTTGATTCCAGGCACACACATGGTGGTTCACAACTGTCTGTAACTCTAGTCCCAGGCAGATCCGAAACCTTCTGGCCTCTATGGGTACTGTATGCACACAGTGCATAGATATACATGCAGACAAAACACTCATACACATGAAAACTTCAAATAACAAACTCTCAGAGCCCACCTGCAGTTACATACTTCCTTTAACATAACTATACCCCCTAAATCTACCTCAAATAGTGCTACAGACTGTGGACCAAGTGTTCAAATACATGAGCCTGTGGGGGCCCTTCTCACCCAACCCTCCCCCATACTACATAAAGATGGAAGGAGAGAACCAACTCCACATAGTTGTTCTCTGACAAACATGGCTGCATTTCAGATCTCCAGAACCGATACAAGGGCCACACAGGGTGGGTATGATGGCTGCCTACATTCCAAGCACTTAGGAAACAAATGATATTCCAGGGACAAGCTGGCTAGCTTGACCAGAATTGGCAAGCTCTGGGTTCAGTTGAGAGACCCTGCCTCATAAAGTAGAGAGTAACCAAGGAAGATATCTGATACCAACTTTGGGTCTCCACATGTACTTGCATGCATGTGTATGTGCACCCCACCACATACACCCATATGCATTATTCACACACACACGCACACACACACACACACATGGTTGGAGGGGGTAGTGAAGGGAGATGCAGAGAGTACATCTACTCTCTTAGAGGAGACTATTCCTGCACACCTCATGGACTAGAGAAAATATCTGAACAGTAAAGTGGCCAGATGTAAACAACACGTGCACATTGGTAGCTTCATGGCCACTAGATGTTACAAGCTACACACACCCAGAGAGACATCACGCCCTCAATGGCAGCCAAAACTGAACTTGTACCTAAGGAGGACAGGAGGGAAAGCATGCTAGAAACAGAAAACTTGTACGGTTCCTGAGTGGACCCTGCGTTTGATTTGTTTTTATATTTCCATCATGCTTAGCATGTAGATATATTTGCTAAATAATGAAATGAATGGATAACATCTCCCTGGGTTCTATGTAGATGTCTGAAAAACAAGCTGGTCTTCAAAGCTTTTCTCCAGCAGGGGTCAGGCTGAGGCTGGAGCAAACTGTTCCTGAAGCTGCATCTCAGTCCAGTCCACTTGCCTCAGTGACCAATGCGGGCCAAGATTGTCTAAGGATTTGTGATCAACATAATAGATAAAGTAACATCTTTAAAATAGAGCCTATTTGTCTGATTGCAAAAGCAATATTTGATCAGTGCAAATATTATACAAAAACAAAGTGGGAGGAGCTAATTTCCTCAATGGTAACTACTATGAATGGTTCCATATATGCCCTCCAGGTACTCTTCAGATGTATGTGTGCGTGTGAAAGTTGGGAACTTATATTACCTGTTTCATGGCTTCTTATTTTTTACTTCATCTCATGATTTCCCACAACCTACATCTAAGTCACATAACTTCTAACAGCTGCAATCAGAACCACCAGGGGGCGCACAGTTCATGTTCTGCACACCTCCTGCTGTACCACCCA
>CAJQZJ010013043.1:6145833-6195960 GCA_907164525.1 Lophiomys imhausi
ATAGGCTGTAGGGGGCGCACAGTTCATGTTCTGCACACCTCCTGCTGTACCACCCACATAGGCTGTAGGGGGCGCACAGTTCATGTTCTGCACACCTCCTGCTGTGCCACCCACATAGGCTGTAACAGGATGGACATCCTACAAACTGGATTTTGTAAGAGGAATGGAGACCTTTGCACACTCCCCCTGCCCAGCCTTGCCCTCTGCCCCCACCCTCAGGGTTCTATCAACAGCCTAACAATCCATGCTCAGTGAGGAGCACCAGCCAAGAGTGAGTTTGCTGGAAATCAAACACTAGCTAGGCCATTTTGTGGTCAAGGTTATCATCTTTGGTTTTCACCTTCTTGAGCTGCAGATCAATTGCAATGGAACCTCATCACTGAGGACTGAAATGTACAGGGTCTCACCTCGCAGTGCTGAGTGTCTTCCCTTAGCCTTTTGAGTGCTGGAATTGCCAGTGTCTGCTTGTATTATTCTGATAATGACTTTAAAAACCTACCACATTGCTGGTATCATCATACTATACATATTTGCTGTTGTTTGGGAATGAACTCCTTCAATTTGTGAGATCCTGCCTCAAAACAAGCATGTCTTGTCAAGCAAGCTGTGTATTTTGTATTCCAGGCAGTAGAGTTTCTTGACTGTAGCCACACCAAAAACACAAGTGAGGCATGGTGCATGATGGAGCCTGGCCATGGGAATATGGGAGCTCCATTGCAGTCTACACCAGCACTGTCATATGTAACATACACTAATCAACAATGGCAAAATGCCAGGATACAGAAAAAGTATTTGTCACAGAACCCCTGTGTAATCACCTTCCTAGTCGTAGTAAAGGTGTTTCTCTCTAGTCCTGAGTATTTATAGAAGTGACTGGCATTGCTTTACTGTGCTAGGACCTGTCCAGGGTACTTGTTCTGACACCTGTAAAGCCAGGTGTTAAACATTCATTCTGTGACTTCCTTCTGAGGATTGTTTTCCTTGTGTTTTAGAACAAATATGTGGAGCTGGGTGATAATCACTGACTCAGTCACAGGACAGGAAAGGAATGTCTGAGTCACTTAATCTAATTCCTGCAGTGTGACAGCAGCTTGACCATGGTGGAGATAAAAAGATCAGAATTACAGTTTGACATGTGATGCATTCGATCTTAACTTTTTTCATTAATTCAGACTTATAAACTCCAAGCGCTCGTTGAATTAGCTGCTTCATACTGTGTCTACAAGCACAGAAATAGCACATTTTTTAAAAATGAGTTGTAGATACAGAGACTGTAAGGAGACAGGACACTTTCACAAACATGTCAATAACAAAGTTGGCTCCTCCACTTAATCAAACTCCCTTGACATTTAGTCTAGTTCCTTAGTTTTTACATCTTTGCTGGAAACAGGTCTGTAACAGGTTTTGTGGAGCCATCTTACTGTACACTGGTTTCGACTTACCTGCATCTGGTAAGATACAATGCACTCAGGCAGTGAGTTACAGGGAGGAGACAGTGGGAGCCTCGGGTACCCTGGAAACTGAGCCACAAGGCTCAGGAATGCTTAACAGTAGGTGGATTTTCTACCAGGTACCACTGCTGAGAGAACCCAGAAAGCATGCTCTCTTGGGTGTTATTTTCCCAAGGCCAATTGACAAGCTGAACTAAAGCACAGAAAAGACAGATTTTCTAGAAGAGAGTCCTCTTTCTCAAACTGTTGTGTTCCTGACATCCTTGCTAACACTTACTTTTGAGAATAAGTAGGTAAGAGACTAGATCGGTCCAAGGTCCTTTGAAGAACTGTTTTCAGTTAACCTCCCAATCCAGGCATCCTCCTTACAAAGCAGTCTGTTTCAAGAGTCCTGTCTCCCCAGGCACATACGTCATGGTCTCTAACTGTAATAGTGGATTTGTCAGCTTCTTTCATTTTTATCAGTTTTGTCTAAATGTATTTTGAATCTTTGTTATGTGCATAGATGTGAATAAGTTTTTCCCCCCATGAGGATCTGTAATTACAGATCTTTGGATGATGAAAGTGGGGATGCTGATGAGGAGGAAGGAGAAACCAAAATAAGTCTGTAGTTTTTTGGTACCTGTGGATTTGTGTTATATAAGTCATAATACAACAAGAGTGTCCAAGTCAGGTGTCATAACCAAAGTAAGTCTGTAGTTGTTTGGCACCTGTGGATTTGTGTTATATAAATCATAATATAACAAAGGTGTCCAAGTCAGGTATCATTTTCTCCTGAGCTCTTGGGATCCCTCTTCTGTCAAATATTGGCCTTCATCCCCACAAAAATAGAAGCGACTGATTGTCACTAAGATGTAAATGGCAACTAAAGATTATTATTCTTGTGGCAAGCATTTTTATCCTAAAGAGACCTATATTGGTTACTCTTGTGTTGCTGTGACCCAGGTACTTTAAGAGAGAAAAGAGTTTTGGAGGCCATCATGGCAGGGAAGGCATGGTGGATAGCTTCCTGCATAGCAAGGGAGCATGGTGGAGTCTGTTCATGTCACAGAAGACATGAAACAGAGAGCTGCACAGGAACTGGGGCTTGGCTACAGAATTTCAGACATTAGTCAGACCTTTGAGCATTGAAGCTCTGAAATACACCAGAAATAGCTGTCAAACTTTCTTTTGAGGGCCTGAGGAAATAGCTCAGAGGGTAAAATCCTTGCCAGGCAAGTGTAAGGACAGAATTCAGAGCCCAAGAACCCTTGTAAAAGCTTAGTAGACATGGCAGCCACTGGTAATCCTAGAAGGTGATCTCTGGAGCAAACTGGCTAGCTAGACCAGCTGAAATGGCATGCTGCTGGTTTAGTGAGTCTGCCTTCATATATAAGGTATCGTAATCAAGGAAGACACCTTGGGCCTCCACATACATGTACCTGCACACATACCTACATACACTCAAACCATACACACACACACACACATACACACATGAAAACACAGTTCCTCTTGGCTTCAATGAACCTGACTTTTGTCACAATACATCCCTCAAATTTCAACTGATCTACTTAAGACTTTCAACATTTTGTCTGCTAGAAAAGGGAACCATTCCTTCCTGCTTTATGCTATTCAAAGATTAGAACCCCCCTGTTCTGTAGGCAGATTAGTTCTGACCAGATCCCCCTAGCACATGAAGCTGAACCCTGAAATTTCACATCCTACTTTCTTCCATCCTGACAGCAGCTGCTGTTACAGGCTTCCTGGGTGGTGCTTTAATAGTCGATAGGAGTTTCAAGTAATGCTTTAATCTCAAATTGAAGGCAGGACTGCAATAATAGCGAAGCATCCAGCTTTTTGTGTCACAGTTAAGCCTGATGAATCCGTTATTTTCTCCTGCTTCCTGGCAATCCCAGAATATAAAGATACTTTATTTCGTGTGCGAGGGATCAAAATAGGGATAGTTTTGCAGAAGTTTCAGAAACAATGACAAGAGATATGAAATCAACAAGGAAATTGTTGCCAGGCAACAGGGTTGGTTGTCAAAGAGATAATCTTCAGTAATAACCCTTGGTAATCTTCAAGAGAAGACCATAAAGCTCTGAGATAGGAATGATTGTCCCATGACTGGATCAGGGTGGACACTTTTCCAAAGAACCACGGCTCCCAAGTCACCCATTCCATCTGTAAACATAACCTCCTCTGAGAACTGCACATTTATTTCATTGGCTGGAACGTTTTGTCTCTTGTGTTTTTAGAATTTTACCGTGACTGTAGTGGTTTTTTTTTTTTCTTAGTACAGTGAACCCAGATTGACACCACCCTACTTGTTTGGATCCCAGAACTCTAGCTTGCAGTGGCAATGAACTGAAGAAAAGATAAGACATGCAGACACACACAGACTGTGAAACTGGGATCTGTTGGGAGTTCTCTAACTGCTACTGTGGTAACTTGGAACCACGGTCTGTTTATTAAGTAGGTAGGAGAGAAGGAGAGGCTAGCTAGCCTTGGAGTAGCAAGTCTCTGTGGATGAACAATATCAGGCTGTAAACACTGGCAAGGAGGAAGATGCAATTGCTAATCTTTGCATACACTGATCAATCTTTCTAAACAGTCATACCAGAATTCCCAAGAAAAGCCTTGCAGTTTCTCTTGAGCCTGGTCTGTATAGACAGCAGCTTTCCTGATGTCTCATGTGTCTGAGGCCTTGGGCATCCTTGACACAGCCATGTCCAGCCTGACCCATACGAGTAATAGCTTTGCCAATTGCCATGTATCTGAGAGGCCTTCGCCATCCTCGACAAAGCCTTGGCCACGTCAAAATATATATTCACTCAGGATTTCATTCACTGAAGCCTTCCTTTGCTCCATATACCAGATTATGTAGAACTATTTTGTCATCCTGGCACTGATTAGATCACCAACATTTGACCACTGAGTCCCATGGATTCATAGACCCATGAAGTCTGTAGGGTGTGGATTTGAAGGAACATCACAAGATATTGGGCTACAGTCTTCATTTCCATGGCTGTAGGATGTACTCTATGACTGGTCATCTCCTGTGTTCTCTGAGTCTGTGTTCCACAGAGCCTGGCTTTTATGCTTGGAGCCCTCATCCTGTCTTTCCCTTGTTAAAATACTCTGGCAGCAAAGTCTGGTCGACTCATCCCACTCTGCAGCAGCTAACAGTTTTCAGGGTTCAGAAACATCTACAAATGAATCCCAGCAATGACCTCCAAGGCCTGCAGCGAAGCTTAGTTGCCTGGAGTTGTCCTGACATGTTTGGAAGGGTCCCTCCCTTCCTTGTGTGAGGCTGCTTTGGAGGCAGTGTCAGTGTGTAAATGCAGGAGCAGCTCTCTGGGCTGGATGCTGCCTTGTGGGACCGCTGAGTGACTGGTGTAATAGCTATTTATTGGTTTCATCATCAATATAATGAGGACATATTGTATCCAACTCATTCACTGGATGAGAGGATTAAACAAGTGTCTATGAAGTTTTAAAAAATTCTGGTATGTAGTATATAACTTGAGGTTTACCTTCCTTTTTGAATTCAAGATTTCTTGAATTCTTGAATTCAAAAATTCAAGAAATCTTGAATTCTTAATCAAGATGAAGCAAAATCTCCTCACAGAAGACTAAGAAATTCTTAAAAGTGAAGGTTAAGTTCAAGGGCAAGAGAAGTGAGGATGGGGCTGGGAGACAGACATCTTTCCTATGGGGGATACCTTTCTTTTTTTTTTTTTTTTGCTATGTCCTCAAAACATTCTTTTTTTTTTTTTTTTACTTTATTTTTTATTTCTTCAAGTTACATCTCAATTGAAATCCCCTCCCTACCCCGCCTCCAGTCCCACCCTCCCACCCTCTTCCGCCTCAACCCACCCCTCCCCTTCCTTTTTTTTTAAGTTTAAGATATATCTTTTCCCCCCAACAGCTCCCCCTTTCAGACCAACAAATGGCTCTTACTCTTATAATAATAAATACAATACAAAACAACAGAGGTAATTAGGCCAAAATTATGAGAGTTATATGGCTTGGCATACAATCCCAATGTCCAGTCTATATGTATTTGGCACCTGACTTCAACATTCTACTGTCGATCTATCTCCATGAGTTTAAAGTTTAGTCTCATAGTTAAATTTTGAGTTGTTTGGGAATCAAGAGGGTGTTCTAAGAAGATGCTTTTTAAATTGGGATGAAAGTTGAGTTGGATATAGAACTTTAAACTCATGGGGATACCTTTCTTATACATTCAAGTTGAGGCATCTTTCCTATGGGGGATACCTTTCTTATACATTCAAGTTGAGGCATCTTTCCTATGGGGGGTACCTTTCTTATACATTCAAGTTAAGGCATCTTTCCTATGGGGGATACCTTTCTTATACATTCAAGTTGAGGCATCTTTCCTATGGGGGATACCTTTCTTATACATTCAAGTTGGTTGCTGGATTGGTGAGATTTTTTTAGCAGTACAAGCTAAACAATCATTTTGCTTTTTTTCATTGGGACTTGTCACACAATGCTGATTTCAGTTTCTTTCTTTCTTTCTTTTTTTTCTTTCAGAAAATTAGCTGACAAAGAAGGCTTCCCAAAGGTTTGATTTCTCATCACAACAGAGCTGTGGTTGAACTGCTCAGGAAGGCAACGGTTTCCTGCGTAACTGGAAACAAGATTGCCTGTATCTAGAGCAAATGTTTCTTAATATCCAAGAGAAAAGGGAAGAGAAGGGCTAGAAAAACAAAATTCTTTTTTGAATTAGTGTATATTGATTGCACAAAATAGTGTATCTCATTAAGACAAATATAAGTCAGGGCTTTGACCATATTTATCTCCAAAACACACAGTATTCCCTCCCTACTATTCCCTTTCCTAATCCTTCATGATTCTCCTTGAATTTCATGACTTTTGTCTCAAGGGGAGATGTCTTTTGTGACTTTTCATACTCTTAAGAATGCTGCTTTCTACCCAAGGGAGGCTTTTCATTCAGAGTGAACTGATCATGGTCCCCATGCATACATACACACAAAACACAGCTTATGAAAATGAAGACATTCCATGGACAAAATGCTTTGATGGTTTCTAGAAGGTGTTTTGTAGCCTCCAGACTGCTGAAAGATAACATTCTTGATCAGGGGCCCGAGTACACAAGTGTGTCCTTTCTGTGAGTCATCTTTGAGCTG
This sequence comes from Lophiomys imhausi, assembly GCA_907164525.1. NCBI lineage: Eukaryota > Metazoa > Chordata > Mammalia > Rodentia > Muridae > Lophiomys > Lophiomys imhausi. The sequence continues at coordinate 6,152,444 of CAJQZJ010013043.1, forward strand.
TCCTAGATAAATGTACTGATCATAAAATACTAGTCAGCTTACAGTCAACCTCATTTATCAAGTGATTGTGGGGGCCTCTGTGGCCTTTTACAGACAGCAGAGAGACTAGCTACAGGAGGAAAGAAGGCAGTTTGGGACAAGACAACTCAGTAGCTGGTGCTGATTAAAACTTGGGGGAGTCTGACCCTGAGTTGTTTGTTTTAGACATATTTAAACTCGGCACAATCTGATGAAAACTAGTCTTGTGTTGATTAACTCAATCTCATGTGTACAGTGAAGTATACCTAAGTCTCTCTGAGGAGCAAAGTAAGCTAAATACAGATCAGAAGTGATCACATTGAAACTCTGTAAAGTACACATGACACCTTCCATAAAGACAGGTTCTATAGACTGAGAAAAGCAAGTTTCTGAGAAGGGTCTTGGGGAGGGGGTCCAGTTTAGGAAAGTCTCTGGCCACACAGATTGCACAAATGTCACCAAGCTAGAAAGGACATCTGCTCTAGCCTGCTGGGCAGAAAGCAGATTTGGCATCGCTTCTTTTGAAGGAGCAACGTGTGCTTAATGTTCCAGGTTCCTCTACAGCACATCTGCGACACAGAGGCTCTGTGCCCCCTACAAATGACAAAGTCTTAAAAGAGTTTTATAAATTTTTCAAGTCAAACACAACCCTTAACTGGAAAAACTGGTCCTTGCAATGACTGAATAAAAGACATTGTGAAAGAGAATTGTAGAGTAACATGTTGAGTCCGTTCCAAGACTAACTGCTCGACAGGACCTCTGTTCTGCACTCTGTTTTTATCACAATAACTGCTGATAGGATTTGTCTTCTCAAATGGCCACCTTGCCACGAATTCACTGTGTCTGATTCACAGCTTAATCTTCAGCAGCTATGGCAAGAAGAGATATGTATTAGGTCCTCATCTGTCTGTTGAATGGATACATGGACAGGGGACTTTCTGTTTGGATCTTGAGCTCCCTGGGCTCCACAGAAGCATAGTGTGCTGTGACTGACAGGGAATTCAATCAACCTTTCACCCCTGATGGCTGGCTGCAGTGAGCATCTCTCCATGTCACATGTCTTAGTATCTTAGGGATACTACTCATGTATAAACATGGTTTGTTTGTTTTTTTATTTTGGTGAAAATTTTATAAAATTAGATAAGTGAACTTTCACCTGTGTCTTAAAATTTGACTTCCTAAATCTTCTGTCCTGTTTCAGGGTCTTCAAAAATATTAAATACATTCTCTAATTGTCTTAGTTCCTTTTCCTACAATAAAGACCATGACCATGTAAGCAACTTGGCTTACACATCCTGATCACAGTCCTTCACCGAGGGAAATCAAGGCAGGAACTCAAGACAGAAACCTTGAGCAAGAACTGAAGCAGAGGAACACTGACTGCTGGCTTCTTATTCATGGCTTATTCCTGCTGTCTTATGCTACTAAAGACTACCTGCTCAGAACAGCATCTCACACAGTGGGGTGCCTGTGTACAGGTACACACGTATGTTTGGGTGTGAATGTATATAGAGTACATGTATGGGCGGTGTAATCAATTATTAATTAAGAAAATGCCCAGCAGATTTGCCTATAGGATGATCTGATGGAGGCATTTTCTCAATTGAGGTTCCTTCTTCCGGAAGGCCAGTACATTAATATTTATTCCAGTACCTTTGCATATAGCATTTTGCTTTTTAGATTTAGCTCTTTAATCAGTTTGAAAAAATGTTCAGGGTTTGAAACGAAACTGTCCCCCAGAGGACAGGCAGTTGCCCTAACATCTGCTAGGCCCACTGTTCCCCCAGATTTTAGGTACCACCTAAATTATACAGACCAACTCCCACATCCTCTCCTGAACTTATCACCAGATGTAGCCCCCCTCTATCAACCTGTCAGTTTCTCATTTCTGACTGAACACGGTGTGGGGGCGGGGAATCTCCCCTTTCCTATATTACTTGTTTACTCTTCCAGAAAACCTAATAGTTGGTTTGCTAAATTGGGATTCTGAATGGAGATTGCAGTAGAATTATGGGTTGATTTGGAGAGAAGGATGTCACTGAAACATATTATGATGCAGCAGGAAGAACTTCACATGTCGATCAGAGGCTGATGGTATGGTTTTTGCTTCCAGCCTCCAGAACAGTGAACCAATACCTAGCCTCAAGTATTTTGTGACAACAAATGGAAATGTACAAAGACACTTAGAATGCAAATTTCCTAGATTATATAAGGGGTTAAGCTTCCTAGAAGTTGGCACTTGATACTGAAGATTTGAAAGTACCAGTCCCTATAGTGAAATTACTGTGAGCCAAAGGAATCAGTTAACCAAGTTGGTTAACTAGAGAGCTGTTTTACTAACTAAACACAAAAGAAATTAGTGGTGCCTGGGAGTACAGCTCAGGTGGTAAAATATTTTTCTTGCCCCACAAGGACCTAAGTTTGAGGCCTAGAACCTATGTAAAAGAAAATTCCAGGCATGGTGGTTTGCACTTGTAATCTCATCTGTGAGGAGGCAGAGAATACAGATCCCTGGGCCTTGCTGTCCTAATCAACTTAACTTACTTGGCAAGTTCCAGGCCAGTGAAACACTATCTTAAAAAGGCAGCTGTTCCCTGGAGAATGGTACCCAAGTTTGTCCTCTGGGCTCCACCGATACATGTACACTATATACATTCACACCCAAACATACATGTGCACCTGTACATATAGGAACCTCCTCTCTCTCCCTCCCTCCCTCCCTCTCTTTCTCTCCCTCTCTCTCTGTCACACACACTCACACACACACAGAGGCACTTAATGAATTTGAAAAATGTACAAATCCTAACATTTTGTATAGATATGATATCAAGTAACTATTACTAATATTTACTGCATTGTCTTCATAGAAAACATACAGGCGACTGAGCACACAGGCATATGGAAGGTTGAGGCAGGAGAATTGTAAGTTTGAGGTCAGTCTGAGATATATAGGAAGACTGTCTCAAAACACCAAGAGAAGGAAAAAGGAAGAATAGGTTTATTATTCTTTATAAAACTGGGGGGAGGGGAATCTACTTAATTTCCTAAACATTTTAACTGACATGATATTCTACATAGAAAACTGAAATTTGTGGTGCATCTTCATTCTTTTAAAACTAGTGTACAACGTTAAAATATTTACATTTTTTAAATACAAGGAAACCATATCCTCTGATGAAATGAAGTCTCAACAGGATCTGGCATAACAGTCTACAAAATGAAGGAAGGGCTGGCGCAAGCGCACTTTGAAACCTCATTCAGTAACATCCGCTTGCTCTTGCAATGCATGACCCTCCTGCACCTTAGAAAATCACTCCATTTAATGTATGCAAGATAGCATACTGTAGGTTAGCCTTGGGGGCATTCCCTGTACTGTATTCACCTTCTACACACACCTCTTGGAAAGCCATCAGCTTCTCTAAGGTTGAAATATAACAACTCCTTCCTTCCTGAGTCCTGAATTGTTTTTATTTCATGTATTGACTCACTCACTGATTTAATGTATTTATTTCAGTGCTGGATATTAAATCCGGGGCCTGGGTGTGCTGAGCTCAGGCTCAGCCACTGATCTATAAACTGAACCCCAGGTGAACAGTGGTTTGCTGTTGATGCTGACTACTTATAGAGATTTTGGATTTTTCAGAGACACTGGAAGTGGGTGGACTGCTGAATTGGTGTCATGGAAAGATGACAGAAAGTAGATTCTACTAGAATGCTATTTTCTGTCTCCAATCAGTCTCAGCTGCCTTGCTGAATGTATGGTTATTGGAGATTGCAAAATTATCAGTGTTTCATTTTAATTGGCAGCAAGTGAAAGGGCATTGTTGTTGAAGTGTTAATTAGGACGTCTTAGGGTAGTGTAAAACCTACTTCTCTTTGTGGATTCAATTCTATGTGGAACTTCGGGGGGTTCCAGCTGTGATGAGTCAGGTTGGTTTCTATACTCAGAACTTGGAGACTTGTGTTTCCATTCTCCTTTGAGCTCCTCATAGAATGAGGGCCATAGCACCAAGTCATGAGGTCAGAGCTGATACTCGGTAGACATCAAGTGTGAACTCCAGGCTCCGGGCTCACTCCATATTATTTCTCATTCTGTATTGGTGATTTCTCCCACCTTAAACAGGAAATAAAACTGTTCAGATGAGAGTCCCAGGTTATAATGTCATGATTTTCTTTAGGGAAATATTTGGAGTGAACAGAATAATCGTGTTTAAAGAAACAGACCAGGGCAAAATGTGCAAACAGCTACCTTAATTTTGATGATTTGTAAAACACTCTTAAAAAAGTAAAGGAATGAAAGCACCCTGTTTTTGCTACTCAGCCAGATTCCTCTCCACTCCCCAGCTTAGAATCAGCCATTCCTTTCCTTGTGTCATTTAAGAGTGTTTCGACCTTATAAAAACTCAGAAGCTATGAGAAAGCCAGTTTCTGCCACTGTGCCATCACAAAAGCTCTCCCTGTCTTCAGCTGTGGTTTTTGTTTAGTTCATTTGAGATAAAATGAGATTCTGGAATTGGCCTATTCCCAGGGAACCTTCTCCCGAACCTTATTTATACTTTTCCTCTCCTTCGGACTGTGGCCTGTGCAAATTATCAGGATACCTGCCATTTAACTCAAAGGGTCCATTTTGAAGAACTGGGAATTTTACTTTTAAGTTGGCTGAATCTAAATTTAACTAATATAAATATTAAAATGTCTAAATGAAGCTGAGTGTGGTGGAGTGTACCTGTAGACCTAGCTGCTTAGGAGGTTCAGGTGGGAGGATGGCTTGAGCCTGGGAGTTTAAGGGAGAAGGCAGACAGGAAGAAAGCAAACAAAGAAAATAAAGATGGAAGGAAAGAGAGGGTGGGGGAAGTCCAAGTTCTTAGGACTAGAGAAATGACTTGCCACTTAAGAGCACTTTCTGTGTGTGTGTGTGTGTGTGTGTGTGTGTGTGTGTGTGTGTGTGTGTGCCACCTGCATGCATGGTGCCCTCAGAAGCAGGAAGAGAGCATTGGATCCCCTGGTACTAGAGTTACAGATGGCAGAGAGCCACCAGATTGGTGCTAGGAATCAAACACAGGTTCCCTACAAAGTGCATCAAGTGCTCTAAACTGCTGAATAATCTATCCAGACCCCATACTTGTTCTTGCAGAGGACCTGGGTACAGCACCCACATGGCAGCTTACAACAATCCTTAATTCCAATTTCCCAACTGGTGCCTTCTTCCTTCCATCACCAATAGCTACACTATTCAAGCAAATAAAATACTGATACATACACACACGCACACACACTCGGAGAGAGAGAGACTAAATCAAAGACTCCTGTGTAGTATATGTGTATATTCTGCTGAGAAATCACTCTTTCCAAAGTTGATAAAAACTCATATTTGTTCTTATGTCACTTCCTGTACACTTTGTTGTTTTGCTTTGAGAGTTAAGCCTACAGTTTTGCTGTTGTTAATATGTGTACAGGATGTAAGGAAAAAAACTCAGTTTCATTTTTTTCCCACATAGGTTCCGATATGTTCCCAAAAAAAAGCTTATGGAAAATGTCCTCCTTCCATCTTCTACCTGATGTGCTGCCATTTATAGTAAATATGTGATTTCTAATCCAAATAAATTAAATGTGAAGAGTTAAAGGCAGCATTGGTAATAGTTGTTCCCAGGTACCCTATAGGGGTTGGGTCCCCAGACCACTTTCCTGTGGCCATCCTCCTTTCCCCCATGAATATAAAGCAGAGGACACTAAAGTACCTTAGATCAAATGGGTAACATTTGTATAACTATACACATCCTCCCCTGTATGAGTTTGAGGCATCCTTAAGTGATTTATAATGCTCGACACACTAGGAAAATCATTGTGTTTCATTGATTTGGAAGCTATAACAAGAACTATATATCTATTTGTGCTCAATACAGACACAAATTTAAAAAAATTATCTACAATTAATTGATTCTGTGGTGTCAACTGAAAGTGCCTGGGGCATTTGGGATTGTACTAGGATTAGAGACATAGGCTGCCAATGAGAAAACATTCTGGTGCATAATTAGAGAAAGCATATAAAAAGGAAGGTCTGCTCTGGAAATTGAGATGATGGTCATCCTCATCAGAAAGCAGGGCTCATAATGTGCATAATGATTTCTAGAATTTCTTTTAAGATGTGCTTCTAACCATCCCTGCTTGTAAACTGTTCTACCTTGTTTCTACAGTATTAGCCTACATTTTGATTCAGTTGTGTTGTCTTACCTGATTCATCTTCCCATTGGTCTTGGAATTCTTGACCTTTTCACAGCTACACAACTATTATACGCATTTGTCATGTTTCACAGGAAAGAAGGTGTTGAGGTACCTTTAAATTATTTATTAATAATTCTAAACACTTTCTAGCCAACCCACCTGAGGCACATTAGAAAGGATACCAAAATGAAGACATTCTCAGGTACAAGTCCTTGGAGCAGTTAATCAGCCATCCATCCAGATCAGCATCCACCAGAGGGAATAAAGCAATCAGCAGCAGCCCAGTGGTCACCCAAGTATCACATTGGCAGTTACCTCGGCCTCATCTGCTTACTTGAGCTTGCCATCTCAGGGAAAGTGCTGTTCTTGCGTGGCCTAGGAGCTGGCCATAGCTGCATACTCACTTGAGGCTGAGGTCTCTTCCTTCTGTTGGCCTAGGCATAGGCCATTGGTACACCCCCTGCTTGGGGTTATGGCCTCTTCAGTCCATCTGGCCCTACCGAATCCATGGGGCAGGTGTTGCCCTCTGTGGGGCCTCAGTCTCTGGCTGTGACTTTTGACCTGGGCTCCACCCATCATAGGCTCTGCCCAACATTGACCAAAAGTCTTAGCAAGTCTCAGCATCAACGTTTGTCTAGAGTCTTTCAAAGGGAAGCAGTGATGAGCAGTGTTCAGAAGCAATGCCAAGCAAAAAGTTCTCTCGAGTTTCCAGACCTTCCTTTTTATATGCTTTCTCTAATTACGCACCAGGATGTTTTCTCATTGGCCAACCTTATGTCTTCCTCCTGAGACACACCTGTTGATCAAGACCATGCACTGTCTCAGGTGTTCTCTACATATGCCAGTCTTTAGGCTGACTTCTAGGCCCCTTTTATGAGTCTGTTTTTCAGCAGTAGATCAAGCACTCCTACAACCCTTACATATTCCTTCAATACAACTGTGTTTACAAAGAAATCCAAACCTCCACTACAAGAAGGTGTCTTAGTTACTCTCCTGTAGCTTTGAAGAGACACCATGACCAATGTAACCTACAAAAGGAAGCCTCTAATTGGGGGATTGCTTACAGCTTCAGAGAGTGAGTCCATGATCATCACAGTGGGGAGCATGGTATGGCAGTAGCCAGGAGGACCAGTTGCTGAAAATTTACATGTTGAGACAACAATCATGAGGCAGCAAGAGAGAGAAGGGGTGGGGGGAGGGAGCATGTACTAATGGCAGTAGCCTGGGCTTTTGAAACCCCAAATTTCCCCTATTGACACACCTCCTCCAAGACCATACTTAACCCTTCCCAAACAGTTCCACCAACTATGGACTAAACATTCAAATATATGAGCCTATGGGGGACTATTCTCATTCAAATCACCATATAAGGTAAAGCAAAAGGGAGCTGATACGGATTTAAATGAGGTTGTATAATTTTGATATCAAACAGTGATATCAAATTGAAATACTGGAAGCACATGGCGGTTTGGGATTAGGTGATCCGGGTTAACTGAGAGTAGCTAATTGAGACTCTGCCCAGCTAAGGGTTAAGCATTGAAATATTAAAATGTCTTGGTGTATTTAATTATTGGGGAAAGGATCGCAGCAGCTTGTAAGCCATCAGTCCAAGCAATCCAGGCCCATCGAACTCCCGGACTCCTGGACTCCTGGACTCCCAGACTCCCCTTGAACTAAGGCGAATCTCCGGCCAAGCAGCTGGTAATTCTACCAGCCTGATATAACAACTTATATTAATTAACAGAGTTTAGGTTACAGGTGGTGTAGGCCACTCTTGGTCCCGGGGCTCTTTCCCCAGGACATATCAGGCAACCCATTAAGGCAGGCCAGGTTGCCTGTTCCTCTGTCAAGTTGCCGGCTGCTCCACGGGCCTAATTTTACAGTTTATACTTACTAATAACTACAATTGATAATTAAATTGGAGTTTCAGGTGATGCCCAATGTTGGTAAGGCATTATGGGTAATTTGATTTTCAAAAATATAAAGAAAACTGCAGATTTTGAAACTATGATGGCGGTTGTTGACAATATGGCAGTGTTTGCTGCTGACCTCTATAATGTTCTTTAATTTCTCCTTCCAACTCTGACATTCCTTGTGCATAAAGAATATTCCTCAGAACACTCCTCCTTTGCTGGTGGGAGTGCAAATTTGTACAACCACTTTGGAAATCAGTCTGGTGATATCTTAGAAAACTGAGCATAGTTATACCTCAAGACTCAGCCATACTGCTCTTGGGCATATATCCAAAAGACTTTCCACCAAACCACAAGGACATTGGTTCAACAATGTTCATAGCAGCTTTATTCATAACAGCCAGAAACTGGAAACAACCCAGATGTCCTTCAACCAAAGAATGTATTTAAAAAAAACAAAACAAAACAAAACAAAACAAAAACAATTGTGGTACATTTACACTATGGAACACTACACAGCTATCAGAAACAAGGAAATCATACAATTTGCAACGAAATGGATGGATCTAGAAAAGTTCATCCTAAGTAAGCTAACTCAGACCCAGAAAGATACATATGGTATGTACTCTCTTGTAAGTGGATATTAGCCATATAGCACAGGACAACCATCCTACAACTCACAGACCCAAACAAACAGGAACCTAACATAAGTATCCTATGAAAAACTCCACCCAGCAGCCAGTCATGGACCCTGTGGCTTGTTACTGGAACACCTTACCCTAGATGGGCTGCCATATCAAGCCCCAATACAAGAGGAAGCTCTTAGCTCTCATGTGACTGATGAACTGAGGGGGTTTGATATGTGGGGGCTCCCCTCATCTAAGGAGTAGGAGAGGATGGAGATGGGGAAGAGGGAAGGAGGGCTGGGGGGGGAACCTGGAGGGGAGGAGGGAGGGGACTCTGATCGAAATGTAACTTGAAAAAATAAATTAATTTTAAAAAAGAATATTCCTTAGAATGGTTTAAAGGCAGTCTACATACATCAATGCTCTTAGTTTTTATCTGAATGTATCTTGAAGATATTTTTCCCAAATATGAACTAAGTTGAAGAAGTTGGAGTTGGCTTTTCCTAGCAAGTTGGAAGAGCTGTGGCCTGGCTTCCACAGCTGCTGGGCCTGTGTGTTCTTAGTGTGGCTGCCCTGTCTCTGATCCCTTTTGTTTGGCTGTTTTTCTGATCTTTGACTTAAGACTTCTGGAGTTTTTCTATGATATGCTTTCTGGTTTCCTTTTGTTTCTAGGACAGAGTTGGTTTGTCTCCTCTGCTGGGGTTTAGAGTATGCACAGATGCCTTTTATTCCATTTGAAATAAGCATTTTGAATGTTAGCTTTTTTCTTTTTGTGTATGTGTATGGGGGACATATGTATGTGGTGGCGAGGGTGTACATCTGTGTGGGAGTGTAAGTGTCTACACATATGTGCATATGTGCATGTGAGTGTGCATGCATTGGGGGCCACAGTTGTCTACACATGTGTGCACATGTGATTGTGATTGTGCATGCACTGGGGGGCCACAGTTCACCGCTCTCCATTGTATGTTTTAAACATTGTCTCTTATTGCACCTACCTGGTCCTTAATGATTGGCAAAGCTATCTGGCCAATTATCTCCACGGATCCATTTCTCTCACTCCTTCCTCAACCCAGTGCTGAAGTTCCTTATGCACCCCTCCACACAGGGCTTTTATGTGGGTGCCGCTGATCCAAACTCAGGTCTTCATGATTGCATGGGAAACACTTCACTGACTGAGCCATCATCCTGCCCCAAATGTTTGTTTTTTATATGTTCTTCTACTCTGTATCCCTCTACCTCTCCTGTACATGTTTATACTCCATTGGGGCCCTGGATTGAGACAGGGTTTCTCTGTGTAGCCCTGGCTGTCCTGGAACTTGCTCTATAGACCAGGATGGCCTCAAATTTGGAGATCTGCCTGCCTCTGCCTCCTGAGTGCTGGGATTAACACTGCCTGGCTTCATCCTAACTCTTTTGAGTTGCTTATCATTCCTTCTGAACTTTCCATACTTACTTTTGATTTTATTAACTATATTTGACTTTCTTGAAGAAACAAAAATCAGCTAATTATCTAGTCATTTTTTTAACATTTGTTCATTAATTCAAATTATATCTCATTTTAATGGATTGCTTCAATAGCTTTTTAACATTTATTATCTAAATTTTTCTATGGAAATAATTTATTATTATATTTTTAAGCTCTAGGGTTTCCAGTTCCTTTTTGTTCAGACATACAGTGTCTTTTGTAAGTTTGCAATTGCCTGCTGAAGTGTTTGACCTTAGCTTTTATCAACTGTTTCTTCAAACTGTTGTTTTCTGGTTTGTATGGGAGGGAGCAACATTTGGAGTCTTCCACTATTGCCATTCTCTTTTGTTTGTGCTGCTTTGGCTCCTGTTGCCATGGCTCCCTATCCACAGTTATCTTTGATTATACTCTGGATACTGTACTTGGAAAGCAGATTGTAATAGTGAATTGAGGCTTAAGGATAACTCCCCTGCCCCCGACAGAGATGGCGTTATTTGCATCTGCACATGCCCACAGGCAGCTGATCCAGATCTAGGACTGGAAATAGTTGTAGCCGTCCACAGGCTGCAGTGAAGCTGCACTGTGAGCTTTTCATGCACACTCTGGGGGTCATGCAAAAGCAGAGGAGGAAAATAGGGGTCCCTCTTTTGTGAGGCCTAACTGTTTCCCTTTGCCTTAACAGTGACACAATCCTCCGTTTGGTTCTCCTATGTCCTCTGGACTGGCAAGGGCTACTGAGGCACGGGTCACCAACTTTGCCCTTGGGTCTGCAGATTCTCTTGGATCTTGCAGTAATTGCTTCCAACCTGTAGCATCCCATTGCTGGTGTGTTTGTCTTCTTGGTGTCTCAGGGGATGCATTTAATTATTAATTTTTTTTTTTTTTACAAAATATGTGAATCTGAGTGTAGTCTATGATCTGTGTCTTAAAAATGTGTTTGAACTTTAACAATTTACTTGCAGTTACCTCATAGGTAAAAAGAATCTGAGCAGAGTTGCTTAGGCTTTTGAATCTAGTTTCTGTATGATGAACTCATTTACTTCTCATTACCATGGCACACACCTTAGATAACCAGCTAATGAAGAGCAAAGGATGATTTGGTCTCAGGCTCAGATTCCTGTCAATGATCACATGGTCTTGGTGGGAAAGCCAGATGGCAATGACAAGGCACAGGCAGTAAACCCAAACCTCCCACATGGAAATATAGTAGAAGAAAGAGGAGGCTGGGGCCATGCATCCCCTTCAGGGAAACACTCCACAATAACCTGAAGATGTTCCTTCAGGGCCCCCTCCACCCCGTTTAAAAGTTTCATCATCTCCCAGTAACATTATACTGGGGCAAAACTATAAATACATGGGCCTTTGGGGGAACATCCCAGATCCATACTAAAGAACGTAGCCTAAAAGGAAGAGCTGGCAAGGCAGTACCCACTGATTTTGTCTTTTCTATTACACCTAGGAGAACCTAGAGGACAGTAGGTGCTGGTATTTGGGTGGGGGAGTGGAGAGAAAAGAAAAGCTTTCTAGTTAACTGCTATAGTTTTGTTTTAACCTGTGGAGTCCTTACCAATATCCATATTGTCATGCCTGTTGCTCTTGTGAATGTAGCCTTGGCTTGCCTGTAGACCAGGAAGAAAGAGGATGAGCATCATCTGGCTTGTCTATTCTAATAAGTCTTAGATTTGTTACAATCCACCAGTCTCATGGAAGAATGAAATGTAGACTCTCAAGCCCCATCCAAAGGAGTGCATCCAACAAAGAGCCATACCAATCCCAGATTCCCCAACCCAACTTCCTTCACCTCTACGCAAAGCCATCCTATCACCTTAGCAACCTGAGCAATGGAGGTCAAGAGACTTTATCAAAAACACAGAGAAGCTGATTAATGAGCACATTAATCCTCAGGACAGAATCATGGAAAAGGTATGTCTTCACAAGAAAGGGATCCTTCAGTAATCTTTTTTCCCATGACTATCTGCTTTTAATCCTCCCTTAAACAACCAGGGATGCCTTTTGCTGTGGCTTCCAAAACTCTATCTGTAAAAAAAAAAAAGGCATGGTTTCATTTCACAAAGCATGAAAGGAAGTAGATAGCAATTGTTATTTGGGGTCCATTAATTTTATTAGTTATTTATTACTCGTCAGTTTTATCTCTTCATTTTTGCCTTACTCTAAATCTAGACAGAGAAACAACTGACTTTGGTAAAAGCCAGACATTTTCATGGCTCTCAGGAGAGTGTGTCAATTCCATAGGTTACCTCATGATCAAGTCTATATATCTATTTTATTTTTTTGCTTTTAGACTTGATGCGGTCGACAGTGGAAATTAGATTTTTTTCAGTGTAAAAACAAAATAGACACACCCATGCCAAAAGATAAGGATATGAAAAGCCAACAGAGTTGAACATACGAAAGAAACTAACGACTGGTTTCTGGATAGAGATTTTATTAACAAGGACATATGAAAATAATCACTATTGAAATCTCAGGGAATTAAACTCTAAGCTCTGCCTTGTATCTCTAAAGTCTCTTTCTTCTATGGGGAACAAACTCTGCCAAGGAAGAGCACATTAGCTGTGGGGTTGTGCCGAATGAAGAAAAGGAATGGATGGTCCACTGTGAATTCTTCCTCGGGCATCAACATGCAGAAAGTAGCAATGCCTGCAGTGGCAGCAGCTGCCTCTGTTCCCTCCTCATTCACTTCCACAAAGGACTTGTGGACGATTTTTGTTATGAAAAGATCTCTGGATCCTGACATGTCAGACAGATCAGCCCTGCTGCTGCTAAAGAGATCCTGCACTCCCAGGTGGCTGAGGTCGGAGTTGAGGGTGTAGCTCTCTTGCATCTTGAACCTGGGTAATTTGACATGGACGTCAATGGTTTCCAAGTTCTCATGCTTGGTCCATTCACGCAGTTTTTCCAAAGTTAATTGCTCCTCAATCTGGAAATGACATAAGGCAGAAAGATGTAAGGGGAGTTGGATTAATATAAATTAGATTTAGGGAATATCTAGGGGCTTCTGATACAATCCCTTAGAAGGGGGCATGAAAATCATCCTGGCACCTGTGGGCACTTGGCATGGCAACATATGGACTAAAAACAAGGTTTATGGCTTTGGCATTGTTTTCAGCTGCCTTTAGCCTTACAGAGTGGGTGGAGCCCAAATTAGCCTGAAACCAGGTGAAACTAGGAGAGATCTTATTTAAGGATGATGTGGGCGGAGCCCAAGAGTTCCCAGGCTAGAGATGAGGAGATGCAAGGCTGCTTGTATCATCTGATGGAGAAAATGCTGGCGTACTGGAAAGCGGATCTCAAACAGAGCTGAAAGAAACATGGTCTGTTCTCCCTGAGACAGAAAGAAGCTGGTGAGTAAAGAAGGCCTCAGCAAAGCAGCAAAAGGCCAAGGACTAAACCCTATGGCTCAGCTTTTGCCTAGAAGTGTTCTACCAGTTCAAACAGTGGCCTGAATAGAAATGTGGCCAGCCCCCAAAGACTGAGGCAGAGCAGCTGAGTGGCTAATACAAACTGAATAAATTGACTGATGGACAGCTGAGGTGTTCCAGAGAGGAAAAAAAAAAAAGCCTCAAGCCTCATTTAAAGAGAAGCTGCCATAGTCAACTTACCCTAAAGGACCTATGTCTGAGATGTTCCTGAGGAAAGACTGTTGACCTTAAAGGCCTTAAAGGATCTACTCCTGAGGTGTTCCTGAAGACTGAAGACCTGCCCCAGAGACTGTATCCTTCTAAAAAGTTAGGATTAGTTGTTAGATAATAGTTGTTATAGTTACTAATAGGACTAGTTGTTAGGTAATAGGGGCTATGGTCAATCTTAGGGTTTGTAGTTAGGTAGTAAGTGTTTATATTTGTTATAAGTACCTGTAGTTATTAATAAATATTTTCTAATCAAAAGTTTCATCTTCAGAAAGAAATTAATTTATTACTGTAATAAAGTACCATTCAAATGAACAGACTCAATTTCCACTACTTATAGGCTTCCTTCATGTTTTCTGCCCAAACAGACTCCACCTAGATTTCATTTTTTTCTGACAATTGGTGGAATATAGCAGAACTATTTTCTAGGTTTTTGAGGGTCCAAGTACAAAAAACATTTAACAAGAGGTATATCATCCATTCATCCTCCCATCTATTTATCTGTCTATCTATCCATTTATTCATCCAGCAATCCATCCATCATCCATCTGTCATCATCCATCAACCTATCCATTTCTGTCTGCCTCACTCACTCACTCCCTCACTCCTTTCATTCCATTTGACAGTTCCTTCAATCCACCCATCTACCCATTCTTCCATCCACTCCCCATTTCTTAAACCCCTATCACACTGAGTCACTTGACCAATGAGCTAAAAGAGCTTTCATTACCCTAATTGCTTGACAGCTACAAAGGAAATTTTTAGAAGATTCTATTATTTATTCTGAAGCCTTCAAAGGTTGTAGTGATCTGTAAACTCCATTAAAACTAAAGTAGTCACCAAAAGTCGTGAAGAAGAATAAAAAATGGACAAAATGTATAGGACTTAGTTCATTTAAACAAAGACAAGCAGCTGATATGGGGGCATACATCCTGCAAATCCCAGCAGTTGGGAGCCACTGGCTGTGAGCTTAAGGCCAACTTGGGCTGCACAGGAAGAGCTTGTCCAGTCCATGGAGTAGAGCTGAGTAGAGTAGGGTGGAGTAGAGCAGAATAGAATAGATACATAGAATAGAACAGGGATACTAATGGCTCCAACTTTGTAGCATTGTTGTGACCATTGGATAAACAGATGTATGTAAAGGGTTTGGCACATAGTAAGTACCATATAAATATCAAGTGTTATTGTTCCTCTATTATACTGGAACAGAACCACTTATCTTATGGATAGTGACAATTTCTTTCTTGAGATTAGAGCTTTATTACATTATAAGATAAATTACCAGCAAGAAAATATAACTGACAAACAGACCACATTCATGTCAATTCATACTCCTCACATTCAAACAACAGCAGGCTCCTTCTTTACTGCAAGTGTAGGTTGGGAAATAACAAGAGCCAAGTCGCAGGGCAGCTAGGATTTCTGAGGGAAAATTATAATTCTCACAGTCTTGTCTATTTCTAATCCTGTCAGGAGACAGCCAATCCCCAAAAATGTAAATCAATTCTCATTACATAGCCTTTAAAGTTACTTCAAGAGACTTTATGTGAGGGTCGCTCATCACTGTTACATTTACTTTTAAGTCTCTAGATGTTCCACAGTCACAAATGACTCACTGAAGGCAGCAAATATTCTGAACATTTAAACTTTACAGTTTCTGGTCTGGGAATGTGGCTCAGTGACATAACACTTACCTAGCCCCATGGTACTTGTGCACTGCAAATAATAAATAATAGTAATGATAATAACTGGATAAACATGAGGCCTCAGAGGAGTAAGCCCTATTGGAATATAGTGACAAATATGGCAGCATACTGGCAAGGGATTTTGGGTAAAGTCTGTGAATGAACAACAAGTGCCTACAGTGCATTGTATACACAGGAAGTATAAACACAGCATAGTGCAAGGAAACACGAATAATGAAATAGAGAGCCAGTTACCTTCTTCAGACCCATGGACTCATCCTCAATATCTTCCGGCAGCAGAATGACCATGCTAAGTTCTCCACCCTGGTAAGGCATCTCCAGCACTTTGCACTTCAAGTCCAGAATGTAACCAAATGGAAATTTTTTCTTTTGATACATCATCTTTACTGTTTTTGTATCTTTCTGAATGGTTACAAAAAAAAAAATACTCAAATTATTCCCTCTTGTCTTTTAGAGTAGAGAGGAATCTGGGGTCTCCAGATAGAGTACTCCGTGGTAAAGCCGTGGCTTACCATGCATGGGGTGGCCCTGTGGTACATCCCCAGCATACACACAGATACAACCAACAGCAAGCCCAGGATGATGGTGTCACCTGACCTTATTGAGTCGGAATGGAGCATCAGTTGTGTCCCGTGTCATGAATTTGTCCTGCCACATTCCCTTGAAGTAGATGGCATTCACTAGCACAAGTTTGGTCAAGTTGTCAACCACACCCGGAGCCAACAGTTCTGGAATTTTCCCTGAAAAGATAAAGTAAGCTTTCTTAAAGTTCCATATTGGAATTCAAAGTGTAAACTGATAATTCATTAGCTCTAAAATGTTTATTCTAACAGACTTCACACTTTATTTTAACTGAGTGTTAAGTTAGGAAAGACCCACTTGTCTCGTTTTTATTTTAAATAAACCAAGTTGTAAGACCCAAAGGCTTGTGCCTAGTCTGCCCTGAGTGCTTAAGCTCTATCCTTTGAACCAGAAATAAATATCATTAAAGTTAGTCAAATATCTTCAAAGGTTTAAAACAAGAAAACTCTCCTTTCCTGGGCGGAAACAATAACCATTATTTTGTGAATGGTTGTTCCTTACAGAAAACAAACAAAATTCCTAAGTGGAAATGTTTTTGGTCACTGGTAAACAATGCCTTCAAATCTGCTAAGTAGAAGCCTGCTCTTATGAAAAGGACATTGAACAACTACTCAAGAGGTAAGACTTATCCAGTGAGTGAGTCTACTGAAGCAGAAGCCACTCTCCCCACATCCTGGTGCAATGCTGGGAACTCACAGAATTCACGCAGGGATTCCCTGGGTGCTGACTCACACAGAAACAAGACTGAGGAGAGATCCATTACAAAACTGAATTGAGCCCACAGGGTGAGTCACTGCATACCCACTATCTGAGTTACTGCACAAGATGTTGAGCAAAAACAATTATGACTGCCACAGTTTCTAAATGAGGATTTCCTGTGTTCCATGAGGGTTTCCCATCTCATTCCCTCCATATGAGCACTAAGCACTTTTGGACAGGCATTTTTATTAATTTTATTGTGCATTTTAACGTTGGTCCTAATTCAAATTGTAGTTTATGCGAACCCATAGGTACTCAGCTGCTTCCATTAAATCGTGTCTGTATTTCTTCACTGACAAATTTCTGTCACCTAAAGTTGTCCTATATTCTAGGATATGGTATTCCAGTGTCAGTGCGTGTAAGCCCTGATTTGGGAAGTTGAGGAAGGGAGGAAGCAGATGTGAATGAGAGAGTCCAGGGGGAGTAGGAGCCTGCTGTGGCTCAGAGGGACCCCAAAGGCCCATGTCCTAAAGGTTTGGTCTCTGGTCCACACTTCATTGGAAGGCAGGGGAACCTTTAAGAGACGGGACCTAGTGGGAGGTCTTCAACTCCTTGGGGAATGTGTTTTCTCGTTATTTGTTTTTATTTCGAGACAGGGTTTTGTCATGTGTGCTCAAAGCAATCCTCCTGCCTCAGCTTCCCAAGTGCTAGGATTGTAGGTCTTCATTATCAAACCTACCTTAGGGAAAGGGTGCTGCTAATCAAACTGATTATGAGACATTGGTCTGTCCCTCTTTCTTTTTCCAGTCACCAATGAGGTAAAAGGGCCTCCTATGCCCCACAGTCTTAGCACAATAGTGTTACCATAGGACCAAAGCAGTAAGTCCAATTGGCTACAGACGGAAACCTCCAAAACTGTGAGACAAAAGCAGCCTTGTCTCTGTAAGCTGATTGCGTCAGGTCTGAGCTACAGCAAGGGAAAGGTGACTAACAGAGCCCGTGCTGGTCAGGTCTGAGCTACAGCAAGGGAAAGGTGACTAACAGAGCCGGAGCTGCTCAGCCCCTCACCTTCTGTTTGGCCTTTGACCCACTGGTTAATTGCCTTCCTTGAGTCCTCAGAGGCGTGCTGAAAATCCACAGGGGCCAAGTCAGCACCATACATTTTCTGAGTTGAAGCCAAGAACTCCTATTTTTAAAAAAGGAAATGCCATGAATAATTTCTATTCCCTAAAGAAGTTTTCTAAAATCCCCAAAATGAAATAAGTCATAAGTATAAAAAAGTTTCATTAAAACTTAGCTTTTATACCTTTCTATTTTGTTGGAAAACGCATAACACTAAATTAACCATCCTAACCATTTTTTAAGGATATAGTGCAGTAATGGTAAGTATAGCCCTTTATTTAACATTTCCTTTTGAATTTCACATTAACATTTTCATAAATCAGCAAAGTTGACTATACTTCAAGTGGCTTTTCCAATCGATTTTTGTTGTGTTTGTTAGCCTGTGTATATGAATGTATATGAGTGAGGCGCATGTGTGTACATGTGTGCATATGGGTGTGCATATGTGTGCATTTGCAGATGTCAGAGAAGAATGTCAGGTATCTTGCTCTCACTCTGTTTTATCCCCTTGAAACAAAGTCTGTTCCTGAACCTGTGGAGCTGGTACTCTGCAAACCCAAGGGATCTTCAGGGCTCCTTTCCCCCCAGTTCTGGGGTTACAGGAGAATATGAAGCCATGCTTGGCAGTTTTCATGAGTACTTGGATCTAAAGTCAGATTCTCATGCTTGCTTGAGAGGCTCTCCTACCCACTGAGCCATTCCTTCAGTTCTTGCTTTTGTTTTAATAACTATGAGATGAAAACTCCACATGCATTCCTTGGTGTTTTTATGAACGACCTGCAACATGGCTGTGCTGGGAAAAGTCTGTATCACTCCAAGAAGTTTCAGAATGTGAAGTGTTAGGTACTCACAGGAAGGAAGTTGTAGGTTTTCTCTCCATACAGTCTGTTAGCAAGTTTCAGAGTGTGAGAAGCTCCACGTTTGCTCAATTCAGCATTCAAGCTTTGAAACCTTGAATGAATGTCCTCAACAGTGTCAAAATGAAAAGCCTAAAGTAAAGAAAACATTCTTTATATAATCATTTATTTTGAAATTATGAAGTGATTGCTTGGTGTCTACTTCCACCAAATTATTATTTCTGCTGGGCGGTGGTGGCGCACGCCTTTAATCCCAGCACTTGGGAGGCAGAGGCAGGCGGATCTTTGCGAGTTCGAGGCCAGCCTGGTCTACAAAGCGAGTCCAGGACAGCCAGAGCTGTTAAACAGAGAAACCCTGTCTCGAAAAACAAAAACAAAAAAAAAATTATTATTTTTTCCTAATACCAAGTAGCTCCAGTGTAATATTTTATTAATATGTCATTGGGAGAGCAAACAAAATGGAACCAGAAATGGACAGCTCTGTGAGATATAATAGTTACATTTGACATGGCTTCTAAATAATTTTTAATAGCTCCACAAATATGAATTGTTAACACACTAAATATTTATATCTGATTTTTCTCCAAACAAGATTTAAATGGTATGCTCAAGTGTATTGTCTATGCCATATATATTTGCTTAGAAAAAAAATCTCAGCTGGGCGGTGGTGGCGCACGCCTTTAATCCCAGCCCTTGGGAGGCAGAGGCAGGCGAATCTCTGTGAGTTTGAGGCCAGCCTGGTCTACAAAGTGAATCCAGGACAGCCAGAGCTGTTATACAGAGAAACCCTGTCTTGAAAAACCAAAAAAAAAAAAAAATCTCAGAAATAAATGAACAGTGACAATAAGACTCACCGCAGGGTGAGACCTGAAAGGTAGGACTGGGTGAAGACTTTTTCTTTGGTTATCTTACCACCATCCACAACTCATTCTCTTGAAAAATAACTTCCTTAAATTTCTTCTGGTGAGAGTGTAACTCCTCATCTGTCACTTGTAATCAATGGGCCCTTTATGGTTTTATGAGGTCTGGGCTGGGTACTCACTTCTAGGACACAGAGGCCAAAAAGCACCCAGGGTCAACAGTCCATACTACTCACCTAGGTATGCAGTGTCTGGCAGCTACTTAAATTCACCTACTAGGCGGAAACAGGGAGGAAAAAGCCTTGAGACTACTTTTTCCTGAAGTTGTCAACTGTAAAACAGCAACACTGAAGTGGATACAACCCTTGAGAAGCACCTAGCAGTGGGTGCACAGTAGCCAGGGAGGTCAGTTAGGAAAGAGTTCCCCACTCCTGTCTAGGCTCCCTAAGGTTGCAGAATTCCCCTCTCAACCAGGAACCTCAGGAGCAGAAGTCCCCTCCACACCCATTAACGAAGACTAGGAAGGTGTGGGGAGGGAGGCTAAGGCATCCTGCTTAGTCTTCAGAGGTGGCTTAACCAACAGGGGTGTGGTGAGAGGGTGTTGGTCCTGTTCACCAGGCCACGGGGGACACTCTGGTCCCTCTTCCTGCAGAGCCACAGCCAGTCAAATCAGGCTGGAGAGAGGCACAGGGTTAACCCTGGGAACACAGACAGGCACCATCACCAAGCTGCCTACTGTTGCGTGTTCCCATCTGTCATGCCTGAAGGTGACCCTGCTTTACAGGCGTGATGATGCATGTGCAGTGGTGGTCCATGCAAAACAAAAATGGGAAGCAGCTAGCTCAGGGGAGTTTCAGGGTTACAGGGAAGCTGTCAGATTCACTGCTGGGAATGGGAGCACCAAGCACACAGGCATGTGGTCTTTGTTCATTCTGTGTCCCCAACTGAACAGAAACACTGCCTTATGCTCAGTGGAAGCTGGCAGTGAATGAACAACTGACTGTTCACGGTGGGGGGGGGGGGCTTTCTAACAGTCTGACTGCACCATGAATAGCTACTGGACCCAGTTAACATGGTTTAGAAAACACACCAGAAGAGCTGGGAGGCACAAATATTAGAAGGGAGGTGTGAATGAGAGCTGGCCAGTCTGGGTTCTGCTAACCTTAGAGATCTGGGCTGCAGTGTTGCCTTTGGTCCCCAGGAAGACCATGGCCAACGCAGAAGAAATGCTGAAGGGAGAGAAGAAGATGTTTCCAGTGGAGTTGTTTTCATTCAGGGTGTGGAACAGTTCCAAGGCAAAGAGGGTGTTGGCTGTACTCAGCTGCTCCATGGTGAAGGCTGCAACACAGGGAGATCTGCCTGGCCACTCACTACACCAGCAAGACTGTGTACCTTAACTTGCTAACCACCCCTAAGATCTGCAGTTTGGATTTATCCCCCTCCCACCCTCCTCCCTGTCTGTTTTTTTTCCCCAAGAGGGTAAAAACACTCTACAATGCACACAAAGCTGGGGACAGACTTCAGCAGTGACACAGGACCAGGACCCAGGGTGTCTTATGGCTCTAACCTTCCAAACAGGTGTGTGTTAAGAGGGACCAGGCCAGCGACCTTGGCACAGCCCTCACACCACACAGCCTTCTGCTAGAGCTCACACATCTCTCTCCTTATGGACTGGCAAGACAATTAATCCAGAAAAACAAACAAACCAGCTAGACCTATACAGAATTCCCATACAAGAGAATTCTGATAAGGATAACAATGTTATCATTTTAGAGATTCAGTTCTCCATGCCTGTGGTCAAGGCAGCAGTCTCAGCTGGAGTGGGATATGGGAGTTTGAGAATGACACTCTCCCATAGTCAAGCTTTGGGTAACAGGGAAGAGAAATACTCTCTTGGGTACCTTTTGCAAACATGTTGGTGCTTGCAGTGGGTAAGCACTGCTTGGGACCATATGCTAACCCATCTGGGTCTCTATACTCAAAGCCTCAGTTTGTCCAAACACATGCCAATCACAACTGCATAGCTGTGGTTGTCTAGTGACCAGGGTCATAACCAGTTCTCCTTGTTGACGATCTAGGATTTCACTGACTTTCCTTCCAGGTTCCTTGCAGGCAAGATTGATTATAGGGCTGCAGGACACTGTCCCTTAGCTCAAGGTTCAAAAAACAAGCTGAGGGAAAGAAAAACTCTGGCTGGGATCTCCTTCCTCCCTCTGGCCCTAGCATGGGGTTTTGCTGGGGATCCACAGAGCTTTTCCTGGTAGTAGCTTGGGTAAGGATGAGGCTCTGGGCAGAAGTGGGTTCTGGGAAGGAGTGCTGAGAGATCTGGGCCCCTCCTGTCAGCCACCTCCCTGCAATGCCACCTTCGGGCCTTACTTACCTGCTGCTGCTTAGTGAGTCCAGCTCCAGCTGCTGCAGACTTTGGAGGAATGGCCCTGCACTAGCTGCGGCCTTTATGCAAAGCTGGAGGGGAGGCGTGGCTTTCTAGGAAGCCCTAGCTGGGTGGAGAAACTCCTTCCTGCTGAGTGCTTAAAACTGATCTTGCAGGGCTGGCAAAATAAAAGCAGAAGATTGTTCACACTCCTAGGTGACAGGTCCATTCCTCAGTTCCAGGCCTTTCTCTGATTCTGTAGGCAGAGACCCAATACACTATTTTTTACTTAGCTGTGAATGGTGAAGAGGACAAAAGTTGTCTCTTAACAGGTCAAGCTATTCCCTTTTGAATTCCACTGAAACACTGCTAAACAGTCCTTTTTTAGAGGTGTGTGGGTTGAGGTGGAGAAGCAGGTTTTTGGCCCCTTGGATAAGGCAGCAGAGTGCCAGTTCCAAGCATCACCCTTGACTGTTCTGCCTTTCAGGTACCCAGGCTAGCCCTGTGACCATACCGGGCTGGAGAGGCCCTCAAGCCACCATGCTCGACTACTAGACTAGAACTTCAGACATATCCCCAGCCCACCAAACTGAAATTAGAATTGACTAGCACAGTGCACCATTACCTTCATGAACTTTGTTCTCCTTTGAAGTATCTGGATCTGTAATGTCACAGATTTTTCAGTACTTCTTGCCTTTCTTCAGAAGGACAAAGAAAGATTCCTACTGTTAGTGAGGGTCACACCATGCAGGTTGGTGTTTGTTGGACCCAGGAACTTTAAACTTATTTCTAATGAAAAGAGACGAGACGGAAGATGAAGATGGCTTCGTTAGTACCTCACCACCCAAGCATGAGGACCTGAGTTGGGATCTCTGAGCACCTGTAATCTTAGTCCTGAAGGTGGGGGTGGGGGCAAGCAGATCCCCAAGAGGAGCTCAATGGTCAGCTAGTCTTGCTAAGTAAGTGGGATCCTGAGCGGGTGAGAGACTCTGTCTCAAAAATTAAGGTGGAGACTGGTAGAGAGAATGACCCCTGGCTTCCACATGCACACATATGTGTGCACCTGTATACATACATGCACACACATGAAGGTGTACATGCATACCACTCTCTCCAAAAGAGGAACAGCTTGAAAGCAAGCAAACAACCAACCAACCAAAATAAAAACAGCAAGAGAATACAGTTTAAAGTTTCTATAATTAGGTTGTCACGGTGTGGTCAGATTTGGCAATTTCACTGGTATTTCCAACAAAATTGGCAAACCTCCTCAATACAGAAGGTAGAAAAGACTAAAATAAAAATGCAAACACTAAAATTCAAGACATGGGGTAGGATGTATACCTCTATGAGAAACCACTTGCCTGGCAGGAGGGAGAGGCATTTGGTTCCACTCCCAGCATAAGTCAAAAGAAAGGGAAAATACAGCTCTGAAGAAAATTTTTTGACAATTTCTATTGGTGCTAGCCTGAATGCTAACACATTCAATCAAAACTACTTTGTATATATATGCATACATATGCATATATATGTGAATATGTAATTGGAGAAAATGACCTTTATGTCAGATTCCAAAGAAATAAATGGCTAACTGTGGTGCCTATTAGCATACCAAAGTACATGCTGGCTTCTAGTCTCAGTATGTGTGGCTCTTCTCAGCTATCCTCACCCAGCCCCCTACCCTAAAGCCCAGGGCCCTGGCTTCTCTTCACCCAGCTTCTCTTTCCTATATAACCCTGCCATGCTCGGCCATGTGCTCTCTTGGCTTTCTTGGTTCTCTTGGCTTTTGGTCCCTCCTCATGCCCCCTCTCCTCTCTCTTTTTCTCCCCCCCCCCCATGGTCTGGTTCAGTCTACTGGCCATGTTTAGCCCACTTGGAGCAGCCATGGCCTCATTTCATTCACTTTAGTCATCAAGCCCATCCAGTGATAGGAGTCACAGTCTGCACAGACATGACAGCTGTGATGTGCCACCCACCACCAGGAATGATCAGGTGGCCCTGGTGGTACTGAGGGGTCTGAGCACCTTAGCATCCCTTGCTTCCATTACCGGCCCATGGGATCCCTTGAAGGAAGGCTTTATCACCAGGACAGAGGCAGAGCTCCCGTCTGGGGCACTGGAGGCCCCAAGCTGCAGGTAAGCCCAGGATGTGCACTCCGAAGGGACAGAAGTCAAAGAGTGGCTGGTACACCAAAGCGCGGCAGTCAGGGAGCAGTCCTGTGCACCTCTCCATAAAAGCTCAGTGTCCCTCAGCCTGTGCTGCAAGGCACTTCCTTCTGCTGGAAGTGCAGGGTTTGATGTCCACGTGCCCTAGTGTCATTCCACTAGCAGGTCATGTGATGTCCTGTCTTTCGTTGCTGTTGGAGCCATGTTCCATCCTCCACTAACAATTCCATTGATCTGAGAATGACAGGGTATGCAGATGTATCTTGTTCCATGGGAGTGAGTTCATTGTCATGTTGCTTGGGTATGGAAGAACAGTTCTTGATCCCAGTGAGGGAAGACTCCCAGGAAATCTAAACTTACACAACTTAGTTCGTTTAAAGGTGGTCATGATGTTACATCCTCCACTCAAGAGACCTATGTATATGTCCCCATTGAACAGCAAGCTGCCGCCAATTGGTCCTTGTTCGCGCACAGGGACCCTTACACTGTCCATTCGTTCAGCTACTACACTTGACCAGTTGTTCAGGCTGCTGGCAATGACCACAGTGGTCAGTAAAAAAAAAATGCAGCTGGATGAGGTGGCCAGCAGGACCCTCATGGTGCTGGACTTACTGGGTAGATTGTTTATGTCCACTCTAGGTAAGATGATAGCCATAGAGGGCCAGATGGCGGCCATGCTCAGTGCCCCCACGTGATTTCTGTTTTACAGAGCTGTCAGACACACTGAGTCCTGGACCCTGAGCCACAGAAGCCAGAACATCCACTATAGGTCACTTGGTCCCGGTTGGTACGCTAGCCATTGGCCTGCAGAGCCTGCTGGTCCCTTGGTAACTCCTCTGGGCCCAAGTCTGAACGTACCATTTCCACTCAGCACTGAATTCTGTTGTGCCTGTCTGTTTTAAGCCTGCATATCAAACTACCCAAGACTGTGAAGAGTATAAAAAACAAAAACTTGTCTCACAGCTCTGGGAGCTGGGAAGTTCAAGGTCAAGTTGCCAGCAGGGTTGCTCTCTGCTCTCAATATGGGATCCTGTGAAGAAGGCGAGACGGTTTAGAGGGTCAAGGTGCTCCCCACTAAGCCTAATGACCTGGGTGTGAAGCTTGGAACTCACACAGTAGAAAAAAAGAACCCACTTCAGAAAGTTGACCTCTGGCCTCTGTGTAGTTGCTACAGCTTGCAAGCTTGCATGCCCATGCCTACACACGCACAAATGTAAAAAAAAAAAAAAAATCACCTTGTTGCTGTGTCCTCAAACATGGAAAGGGAAATCATAAAAGGGCCAAATACTTGTTTTATAAGGTTCCAATCACACTCACAAGAGACTTTTTAAAACTGTTAGAGGATGAGCTTTCAATATGAAATTTAGAAACAACACAAACATTCAAACATCAGTAACCCACACACCAGCCTGCTCTCCACAAATTCATGTCTACTATAGTTGGATACGGTTGGAGTGTGTTTCTTTAGCACACAGGTATTAAATATTATGCCTGCTGTGAAGAATCAGAAAGTGGAAACTTCGTGTGTGGTGTTTTGGTAAGTGGGAGCTTTGAGAAGTCCCGATTGGGTAAGAGGATATCATCCCCATGACCACTAGGTGGCGCGCGCGCCTCAGCTCTTAGGGACTATGAGTCACGTGCTTGTGGCTTTCCCAGGCTGCCTCAGTACAGGAGCTGTTAGCTCTGCAGCTCTGGAATCTTGGTGGAGGCCCAGCCTTTAGCTCCAAGAAACATTATCCTGGTGGGGACTCAGCAGTGGGACAAAAACCTGGCTCCAGTAGATAACCCTTTGGTGGCTTCATCTCTGCTGCCATTCTCTGCTTTTATTAGAAGGGAGAGACCAGAAGGGACACGCCTGCGCTCCCTGTTCTTTTTCTGTGTGATGCCGTACACTTCCTGGATTCTGTCCAGATGAAGGCTATTTCAGATGCACAGCCTTGAACCTGCAGAATTCATAGTCATCCAGCCTCAAATGTTTTATTACAATAACATAAATGGACATCGTCCTTTTTACAGACAAAATGTGTTTATTCCATGTCCCCCAACTTTATTCTAGCATTACCAAAGTCAAATATTAGATTCAAAATATTATTCTTAATGACCTAGTGAAATCAAACAAGCTATTTTTTTCCAAAATAAAACTAGGACAGAATTTCCTTTTTCAAAACCAGTGGCAGGCAAGGAAAAAGTGGTAGGCCCAACACACTTCCAAAGCCCAGCGTTACAAGCACTAAAGCAGCTTGGGGCTTGAGAATAACCGCATCACACCTCCCTGGTTCCACCTCCTGCACACAAACTCAGGGCAGGGTAGAGGGGTGTCCTGGCTCTGGAGGGCTCCATCCCTGTGACCACTAGGTGGCGATCACGCAGCAGCTCTTAAGGGTTGAGTCCAATGCTAGTGGCTTTCCAGGCCTCAGCAGCTTAGGAATCTTGCAAGAGGATCCGCTTTGAGTTCCGGAAAACATCTTCCCGGTGGGAACTTTGCAGTGGCACAACCCCTGACTCCAACAGGCATCGCTCGGTGGTGGCTCCATGCCTGTTGTCATTCTCTGACTAGAACCGACCTCATAAAGACATCCCTTGAAGTCTAGGAGAATGTGCCAAGGATAATTCCTTGATGACTTTGACTCATTCTTCCTTGCAGTAATGAATAACATTAGGCTTCTTGCCATATTATTCTCTTTATCAAAGGTTAGTTTTGGCACACCCTTCATATTCTTTCCTGGCATGTGCTTTCTTTCCTTACAAAGAGAAGAATTCCCCAAAGTTTTGGGCTCATTATCTTCCCCTCCCCTCCCTCCCTCTCTTCCTCCCTTCCTCCTTCCCTCTGTCTGCCTTCCTCCCCCCTTCCCGTGTGTGTGTGTGTGTGTGTGTGTGTGTGTGTGTGTGTGACAGAGAGAGAGAGAGACAGACAGACAGACAGAAAGAGACAGAGAGACAGACAGACTGACTGACTGACTGACTGGGGATTAAGTCCACTGGTCCCATCACTGCTTCTATCCAGAGGAAAGGGCTAAGTTGCTCAAAATGTCCTCTAAATGGCCATCTTCCTCTCTCAGACTCCCAAGTGGCTGGGGTGATAGTCTTGTGTGTGCCATCACACCTGGCTTCTCTTTTGATTGTAAATTGTCTTTAAGTTGTTGCCTTTGTTTATTGTACATTAAACAATCAAGTACTCTCAACAATTTGCTCAGAGATATTTTTCATTTTGTTTTGATTTCCTCCAAATAGTCTAGTTCATTGCTTTTGCATTCTTTGGCCCATAAAGCATCAGGGCCAAGTTCACTGTCACTTTGTGAGAGGCCAGTCTTTCCTTGGGTTTCTCATACCTTGTTCCTTATTTCCATCTTAGATACACTCAGGATTTTACAATCCATGTATCTGCTAATATTCAGAACTAAGACATTTAAGAAATCTCTCTCTGAAGGGTTGGGCCCAACCCTCCCTACAGTAATCCCTTCTGAGCTGTCACCATTATCCTCCTTAATGCTCCATCAGTAGAAATGTCAAACTGCCAGAGTCCGTCACCACTCACAGATGAAGCATTGTCATGTTTGGGGGTGGTGGCTCTAGCCACAGTACAACCGTGAAATTAATATCATAGTTTGTGGTGTTATAACTAAAGCGTGAAAGTGAGTAGTTTAAGAAACTGTTTCACTTTTAGAAACTAAAAGATCGAGTTCAAGGTGCTGGAGGTTCTGTGTTTGGTGAAGACTTCTGTTTCCAAGATGGGGCCCGATTGCTGAGTGCTCCGGATGGAGGATCATTCTCAAGAAGCAGAAGAGATGAAAATATCAACCTACCCAAACCCTCTGTCTTAGTCAGGGTTTCTACTGCTGTGATAAAACACCATGATCAAAAGCAACATGGAAAGGAAAAGAGTTATTTCAGCATACCCTTAGGTCACAGTCACCACTGAGGGAAGTCAGGGCAGAGGCTCGAGGCAGGAGCTGAAGCACAGGCCATGCAGGAGTGTTGCTCACTGGCTTGCTTTCCATGGTGTATAGTCTGATCATAGTTTCCTCTCCCCAAACTCCCCCCTAGTTCCTCCCTCACCCATGCACCCACCCAATACCATACCTTTCTCTCTCTCTTTGGAAAACAAAAATCAAATAAACCAGAGTTTTAAAAAAACATAGGGAAAGCACCAGAATCACCCACATACACACACACACACACACACACACACACACACACACACAGAAAGAGAGAGAGAGAGAATCACAAAATTGGAAGCCATAATATACAAGTGAAAGGCCAGTAAGAAAAATAAGCCCAAATAAAGCCATCTGAGACAAAATGTTTACCAAAATGTCATTGAGTTCATTTTATGTTGGCCATCTACTGCTGGTCATGGGGCCTACTATTAAGTGCCATTAAGTGTGGTTAATATACCACTAATTCATTAAGTATGGTATGTATACTAGGGAGAGTCCATCGGAGAAAAGTAGTTTCTCTTTTGCAAGCAGATGTCAGCAGCTCCTTGGTTAAGGATGGGAGCCTTTGCCCACTTCCCCTTCTCAGTGCTGGGAGCCCGGAGGGCTTGACCGATGCATTCCACCACCATTCTATGAGTGCACTATCTATAGGGTTTCTGGACATTTCCATTTTATATCGAAGGGGCATGGCTTGCCATGGGTAACTGAAATAATGAAAATGGAGGCTACTGTACTATTATTTGCTGCTGCCCCAGCCCCTGAGAGGAGAAGCAATTTACTCTCAGCCTTGTCCTCCATCTTGACAGGTGCTGACCACACATTACTCTGGATTCTCACAGATACCAAGAGAGTCTTTCCTTTGCTCTTTGAAAGCATTTTGAGTTAGTTTGTTCTCCTCCCACTCAGCTTAGAAACTGCCCTGAGGTGCCATGTGACACTGTAAGTTGATGAGAAATTATAAATCTCACAATAGTGTTTTACCAAATAGTGAAATGTGATTATTTTTTAAACTTTTTTTTTTTTTTTTTAAGAAAGGGTTTCTTCTCTCTGTAGCCCTGGCTGTCCTGGAACTCCCTCTGTAGACCAGGCTAGCCTCGAACTCTCTTTTTTAAGCTTTAAACTTAGCCTACATATTGTAAAACAATGACTTTCATTACTACATTTTCATACATATGGATCACTGTACTGTGCTCAGACTGACCCCGGCTTTACAGTCTTTTGTCCCCCTCAGTGGGAACATGGGTTCACCTCCCCAGTCATCACACTTTCATATCTTTAAAGAAAAAGTCTGGGTTTCACATTGAAGGAAAAATGCTATATTTGTGAAGGGACTCTAGCCTGCCCAAGAACATCAAACATGGCTCTGGCAGGCTTTGCACTTCTCCCCTGTTCCCTCCGCCTTGATAAAAATAAAAACTGTTAGATTACATTCCTAAAGCTAGCCACCAAGGTCTGTTCCCTTATGTGGCCACTTC
Organism: Lophiomys imhausi; assembly: GCA_907164525.1. NCBI lineage: Eukaryota > Metazoa > Chordata > Mammalia > Rodentia > Muridae > Lophiomys > Lophiomys imhausi. The sequence goes on from CAJQZJ010013043.1 coordinate 6,182,113, forward strand.
CTCCTCCTGAGGCTGACCACCAAGGTCCAGCTACCAAAGCACTGAAGCCCAGCAATCCAAAGCCCCCTTGTGGCTAACTGAATTAATATGCCCAATCAAAACTAACCAACTCATTCTGACACGGATTTCCCCTTTTACCTTTATAGACTGTCATTTGTCTATGGGCCATGTCTGTCTCCTTTCTATCCAGAGACATTCTTACATCCCTCAGAGGCAGGTACACGTTTCCCCTTCCACCTTGTCCCGTTCTTCCTAGTCCTCCATTCTTGTCTTTTATTCCCTGCCCTTTATCCCTCTGGGGCAAGTCTCCTTTGTGCTGAGAATTGCTCTTGGGGTCCCTGACTCAGAGGGTCCCTACAATTTGTCTTTCTGAGACTTGTTTATTTCACTTAGCATGATGATCTCCAGTTCTATTCATTGTCCTGCAAAAGACATAATTTCATTCTTCTTTGCAGCTAAAACACCCACCATCGTGCATACAAACCACATGAAAAGTGACTGTAAAGGCAAAGTTTTTCCATGATTGTACCCTCTGAATTATAATTTTATTACATCTTAACCAACTGTGTGTGGGTGTGCAAGCTGCAGTGTGTTCTCCACAAGCCATGAACACGAGGAGGTCAGAGGACACCTTGCAGAAGTAGGTTCTTTTCTTCCGCCATGTGGAGCCAGGGGATCGAACCCAGGTTGTCAGGCTTGGTGACAGGCACCTTTACCCTCTGACTCATCTCCCTGGCCCCTAATGTATTTTATTTCAGGCGAAAATACCTCAAAATCTAAACACAGTTTACAATAATCCATAAGTATTTCAAGTAATGTGAAATGTTTAAATTTAAGTGAATTTTGGGATGGGTGTGGTAGTGCACACTCTTAATCCTACACTTGAGAGGCAGAGGCAGGTGGATCTCTGTGAGTTCAAGGCCATCCTGGTCAACAGAGTGAGTTCCAGGACAGCCAGGGCTGTTACACAGAGAAACCCTGTCTTGAAAATCCTAAAGGAAAAAAAATAAAAAAGAAACCTTTAAAAAAAGTGAATTTTGTATTCTATAGCCTATATATGATAGATAAATAGGAAAAACAATTTAATACTTGTCTAAATAATTATTGAACTTGTTTTCCTTTTCTGTGTTTGTTTTGTGGTACTGAACATGGAATCTAGGACCTCACACAAGCTCCATCATGGAGCCACAGGCCAGGTACTTTACCCTTGCTTTTAAATAGCTTATTTTAATTTATTTGTTTTTATTTGATGTGCATTGGTGTTTTTCCTGCATGTATGTCTGTGTGAGGGTGTCAGATCTTGGACTTACCAGACAGTTGTGAGCTTCCATGTGGGTGCTGGGAATTGAACCCAGATCCTCTGGAAAGACAATCATTGCTCTTAACCGCTGAGCCATCTTTTCAGCTCCTAAATAACTTATTTTTAGCTTGTTAAAATAACTCAAAGTTGCCAGGCAGTGGTGGCACATGCATTTAATCCCAGCACTCAAGAGGCACAGGCAGGAGGATCTCTGTGAGTTCAAAGCCAGCCTAGTCTACATTGTGAGTTCTAGGACTGCACAAAGAAACCCTGTCTCTAAATAATAATAATAATAATAATAATAATAATAATAATAGTTAACTCAAAATCACCAAACTGATCAAGTTCCTTCTATAATGGAGTGAGGATGCTGGTTGACACTGAACAATTTTAGACCCTGGACTGTGGTTATAGGTAAGATGCAACCCTGAAAAAGTCTCTGTGAATGAATAAATCAGGTGGCTTGAGTGATCAGTCAAAAGAACAGGAACACCAACCTCTCAGGGTTGCTTCTAGTTCTTTCATTTTCTTCTACAGAACACAACACAGCTTCTTCCTCCAGGTGGCAGACATTCAACTCTACATGGCAAACATGGCTGACTTCTGGGATGTCCAGATGCCTGACACTCACCCCAACACAGCAAACACTCTGATTTCTGGGACGTCCAGATGCCTGACACTCACATGGCTTTTCCTTTTCCCAGCCAGCTGTTTCTGTTCTCTCAGGCAGCTAGAATTTCTCAACTCAATAATGCCTGGACAATACATATGGAAAAGGCAGTTGAGATTTCCTCCCACTCTCACCACTTCTTTCACTGTCTCAGGTTTCAGGTCTGGCTTTTTTTGGTTTGCCTGCCCCCGCCTCTGCCTGCACAACCAACTCCTTTTATTCCTGGTCTCTCCTCAGCGCTCCTTCTCTGGTGCTGGGTTTTTATTCTCAGCCCAAATTACTTCTCATTTGGCCCAGAGAACTTGGGGATGCTGTTTACTTAGAATCAATTTTAATATGGGGGAGATGCACTGGGTGAGGGTATGGGAGAGAGGTGGAGAGTTTCTGTGGACTCTCTGGGCATGCTGTCCCATGCTGTTGTGAGGGGGTCACCAAACAGAAGCCCGTCAAGCACACATTCCAGTTGGCCATTGTTTTGGACTAAGTTCCTGTACTAGACCCCAACATACCAGACTAAAACTCAAAATGGAGTCAGTCTAAAATTCCAAACTGAACCTAAGTGGTTTCTGGCTCTCCAAGAAAAGGAAATGAAAAAAAAAATCACAACCAAATGTCCCAGACAGTCCTTCAGTCAGCATAAGACAATGCTCTTCTGCTTTAATCCTCACAGAAAGGAACCTGGTGTTCCCCGGTCATTTTTCTCAAACTTTGAACTTAGTCTACCTCTCCCCTTGAACCTCCCCGTAGGCCTGCCATGGGTCACAGCAAATCCCGAGGCAGGGCCAGAGGCCTCTTTTATGAATAACCAGAGAAACTTCTATTACATTGGAAAACACACAGTATGTGAAGGTTTAGAATGAAGACTGGAAGGTGGCTGGAGTTCGTTACAAAGGTACCCAGGCACGCACAGGTGCCCTCTGGGCAAGCAGCATGCTTAGGAGGCTCTGGGGCCAACCGTATTCTAGTAGAGAGTAATAAATGGAGACTCGGGAGACTCGGGGATAAAGCCATTCCCCCTCTTAGTCCAAGTGTCACAGCTCCGCACTTACAGGCACTCATTAGCAGAGACAGATGGGTAAACTTGCTTGGAGTAATGGGGAGCTCAAGAGACAGATCTGAAAGGAGACATTTGGGGACGTCAAAGTTTGTACCCGCACTCTGGGCCAGCTACTTTTCCTGGCCTTGAACAGAGAATTTCAGAGATGACTGGCCAGCGTGGCTCAGGTGGATACCAACCTAGCGTGCCAGCTCTCTCTGAGGTGAGACATGGTTCCACAGCCTTGCCCATTGTTCTCATATCATAGCACAAACCCATTCACACAGTATGGTGCTGTCTTCAGTTTTGAAGTTGCTATGGCCGGGATAGCCACTCTGATGTCGTGGATTGGAAAGTTGGTCCTCAATCCAACACTATTGGGTTCTGAAGAGAGTTGTTGGATCATGTGGACTCCGCCCTGAGGAATGGATGAATGCTTCCCTCTTGCTTTCTGCAGCCCCCCTCACCCTCCCACTTTCTACCATGCAATGATTCCAGAAGGCCGTGACCTGACACAGACCCTAGGACCTGGACTTTCTCAGCCTTCAGAAGCATATACTGAACAGGTTTCTGCCATGGAAGCCTAAAATGGACTAAGAGAGAAATGGCTTTATCCCCAAGTCTCTCTTCATTTATTACTCTCTACCAGAATATGGTTGGCCCCAGAGCCTCCTAAGCATGCTGTTTGCCCAGAGGGCACCTGTGCGTGCCTGGGTATCTTTGTAACTAGCTCCAGTCACCTTCCAAATAAACTGGGAGGAAGCAAAACACCTTCTGAGTTGCTTTGGTTTGGAGTAGTGTAGTGAGTCAGAACTCTCAGAGTGCAAGTCTCTAGAAGAGCCTGCTATGACAAGAGGCAGATGTTGTTTGCAGCTGAAGCTTGTGTGTTTATGGGACAGGAAGGTGAGGAGGCAAGGTCAGGCCTCAGTAGTGAGGAGGGCAGAGGTTTCCTGTGGGGAATTCTAAGGTGGAAGTGTAAGCAGAAAATGGAGAAGGGAAGAGAGGAACCAGAGAGACTGGAATTTTATTAGTTTTTGCTTCTCTGTTGGCAGGCCAACAGAGACAAACGACAACTGCTGTGTGGCAAAGAGGGTGAAGAGTCAAGGACAAATGGGAGGTCTGAGATGCCGCCTGTGGGTGTGTCCTGCCCACTTCCTGGGCCTCTCCTGTAGGCTCTCCCCGATGTTTGATCTTTTTCTCACAGTTCAGCCCAGAATGTGGGCTTTGGGGGAAGACCACAAACACGAAGGGCCACTGCCTTCCTCACATCGCATTGTCACTGTGACTAATTGCCACTAGCTGCCGTTGATGGTGACCTTGTGGCTGATGGACATGTTTTTCAGTTTCCCCCTCTCAGTGACTGACAGCCCCCCATCCCATCATGTACTGTATTTGCCCAGTTACTAACATCACTGCTGGACAAGAATCCAGACATACAAAAGGTGCCAGGTTTCTACAACATTGACTCCAAGGGAAAGATGCCACACCAGCACAACTCCTGCAGAGAAAGCCCCTTGGGTTCATTCCCACCTCCACACACTTCAACTTAATAACCTTGGGAGTCATACCTGTGGGTTAAGAAATGTTGTGTGTAATTCCAACGTTAGGTTTTTGTTTTTGTTTTTGGGTTGTTTTTTTTTTTTTAAAACATTTCCAGAGGTTTCAGAAAATTTCCTGTTACATTATAGAAGTGAACCTCAACCTTACACAGAAAACTTCAAATTATTGTTTTAGTTGTCCAAACTTTTGGAGTGGAGTCTGACAATTTGGTGTGGATATGCAGTATGTAAAGGTCAAATGATGGTAGGAAACAATTTTACCTCCTTAAACATGAAAAGATTTTGGATTAAAATATAATACTTGTACATATTCTTGATAGAAGCAACTGTGATATTTCAATACATGTGTGCAATAGGTGTTGGCCAGGTCAGAGTAAGATTTCCATTTCCTTCTCATTGTTTTGTGCTTGAAGACTTCAGGCTCCTCTTATCCAGTTATGCATTAAACATACAGAAGATTACTGTGAACTATGGTATCCCCACTTTTTAGAGGAACCCTAGAACTTATTACTTCAGTTTTCTGGTAGCCATTGTCCAGCCTTCCTCTAACTCTGACCCTTTTCAGTCTCTGGTGATGACCATTCTGTATCCATGTTTTACATGCTTTCACTTACAAACAGGATGCTCAGCTCCAGTGCACAGAGCCAACCCACCTTGGACCATAGCCTCTGTCTGACATTGTCACAGTGAGAAATGGAAGATAGCTGGAGCACAAGAAAAGGACTTCAAAATAGTCATAATTATATGTTGAAGGACCTTAAAGAGGATACAAATAAATCTATTAATGAAATTTATGAAAACACTAACAATGAAATGAAATGAAGAAAATAATTCAAGGCATGAAAGTGGAAATGGAATTACTAAAGAAAATCCAAACTGAGCTAATACTGGAAATGAAAATTTTAGGATATCAACAAAACCCTAAAAGGTAAGCCTCACCAACAGAGTACAAGACATGGAAGAAATAATCTTGGGTACTGAAGAAAAGGCAGAAGAAATGAAACCTGTGTCAAAGAAACTGTTAAATCTAAAAAAATCCCAGGCACAAAACATCCAGAAAATCTTGAACACTATGAAAAGACCAAATCTACAAATAATGGGAATAGAGGAAGGAGAAGAAATCCAGGTCAAAATCACAGAAAATATTGTCAAAAAAAAATCTTAGAAGAAAATTTCCCTAATCCAAAGAAGGTAGCTCTCAAGGTACAGGAAGCACACAGAACATCAAATAGACTGGACCAGAAAAGAAAGTCCTGTCAGCACATAATGATCAAAACACTAAACATACAGAACAAAGAAAGAATATTAAAAGCTGCAAAGAAAAAAGTTAAATATAAAAAGATATTCCAAGGAAATAGACCCAAGAAGAAAGCAGGTATAACCATTTTAGTATTTGGCAAAATAAAACTTAAAACAAGAAGTAATCCAAAGAGACAGAGGATACAACATACACATCAAAGGAAAAATCCACCAGGGGGATATTGCAATTCTAAACATTTATACACCAAGCACAAGGGCATCCAAGTTCATAAAGAGATACTACTACAATCAAACTTACATATTGACCCTTACACAGTGATAGTGGGTGACTCCAATACCCCACTATTGACAATAAACAGGTCATCCAGACAAAAACTAAACAAAGAAATGCTAGAGCTAATTGATGTTATAAGTCAAATGGACCCTAGCAGATATTTACAAAACATTTTACCCAAACACAAAAGAATATGCCTACTTCTTAGCTACAAACTCAAGCAGAACACTATGCCCTGCTTTGCCCCGGTTCAAAAGAGCATTTGCACCTGCATGCACTGTGGGGGTAGTTTCTGTTTCTAATAGATTTATAGCGCTGTTGACAAGTGACTATAATAAGAAACTCAAAAGACGAAGGTTTATTCTGTCTCATAACCTCACACATTCAGTCTTGTAGCTGCTCTTTTGTGTTTTCTTGGGAGCTGTTGTGAGACGGTATGTTATGGCAGTGAGTCCTTGATGTGGAACACGTCTCACTCTGTGGAAACTAGAGGGAAAGACGCAGAGTAGAAGGGTCTGGGTGGCAAAAATCTCTCTCACAGGCATACCTCATTCATTACTTTTCCCAGCAAGGCCCTGCGTCCTCAATTTCTGCTGTCTTCCCACATCAATATCAGCTGAAAGAAATACTTCAGCCAATAAGTGTTCAGAGAACATTTAAAACACAAAACAATATTTTTTCCCTGCGTCCCTCATACAATACAAAATGAATTAAATCTGTGAATCCTCTCTTAATAGTTCAGACACTGTACAAATGTCTAAATACACAGACACTAAGACATGCTTAGTTTTGAAGCTGTGGAAAACCAAAAACAACACTGCACATGTTTCCATTCTACAGTGGCAAGCGCACATTCCCTTTCCAAACAGAAAGAATGGAAAACAGTAAGGAGGAATCGGACGAGGATGAGAACAAAACCCTACGTGGCAAAGGTTAGATCTTTTAGTTTTGTCTGGCATCCAGAGTATGTGACTGACGGCATGGTACAAGCTCGAACAGGCCTGGGCAGTCCCATTCCTGCGACCTGACAGGTCCCATTCCAGCTGACTGGCTGCAGTTCGTCTGGTCTCGCTCTTTGGGGTCAAATCCCCCCTTTGTCTACAGCATTCCTAGGTGGAGGTATGGGGCACCAGTTTCACTGTCACATGTGCTGACTGGCTTCTTGAAGTGGCTCACATCCTTCCACACACTGGCCTCCCAAGTTTTCTTTTGAAATCTCAGTAGAAGCCTACGGAACTTCATCACTCTCTCACATGTCCCATGCCAGTCAGCAGTAGTAGGAGTAAAGCCCACTTGTTCTGTGGCTATGGTAACCTCTGAGTACTGGGACAGCTAAGACACGAGGAAATGAACTCTAAAGAAAAAAAAATTCCTAGGCAGTCTGTGCAAATAGGATATGTCAGAGCTCACTCCTTAGAACAAAGTCCTTCAAAAAAGTTCAATACTCTTCAGTCTGTGATGGGTTGAAACTTATGAATTCCCAAGATGAGATCCAGCTATCTCTCTTACTGTCTCATACAAAATACTTGACCGTATGTGTATGTGGGGGGTTGTCTTATATGTGTATATGTGGAGGCCACTTGACTGCATGTGAGGGGGGTTGGTTGTCTTATATGTGTATATGTGGAGGCCATGTGACTGTATATGTGTGGGGGTTGTCTTATATGTGTATATGTGGAGGCCATGTGACCTTATGTGTGGAGGGGTTGTCTTATATGTGTATATGTGGAGACCCGAGGTCAACATTTGCTCTCTTCCTCTGCTGCTCTTCACTTGGTTTTTGAGGCAGGATCTCTTACTATTTATTGGCTAGCAAGTAACTTCTGGGCATCCAGAAGTTTTTCCATTCTCCCAGTGCTGAGGCTATAGATGGATGCTTGTGCACCTGAGTTTAACCTGGATGCTGGGGATTTGATCTCAGGTTCTCATGCTTGCAGAGGAAACACTTTACATACTGGGTCATCTTCCCAACCTCTACTTGATTTCTCTTTAATGGTGTTAATTGCTTTAACAACAACCACACACTCTTGACAATGTAGCAAGTTAAAAAACAAAACCAACCAACCAAACAAACAACTTCCATTCTGTTTTCCCAATTCTCACTGTAAATCTTACCCACAGGAGCCTGCACTATCCATGGCACTGTATTGTAGCTGTGATGCTTTGAAGGGTCTTCCTCATAAACAAATGGTTCTCAGCCTTTGAATGTAGCCTTACACACAGTTTCAGGGCTTGTACAACAGGTACACAAGTTCTTTGCCAGAGTGTCATGTGAATGGCCTCGGGTCCAATTCCTAACAGAATCTTAATTTTTACCTAACACAGGAGAACAGCCTTGACTTTCCACATTCCATATCAGCATTCTGTTCTTCTGATCTCCCATTAGAATTTCCATTAAGCTCTGATTACAACATCCTACCTATACTTTCTCTGTCTGGGTTCTCCAAACACTTCTCAACTCCTATTACATGCCAATTGCAAGGGCTTCTGAACTACCTCATCTGGTCTAGTTACATTAATGGTTCAATTTCTCACTACCAACTTCTTTCTTTCATCATACAACTAGAAAAAAAAAAATCAGTTCTACTTCATGCCCTACAAAAGTTCACTTAGTTTCACCAACTGCGTGGGCTTCTCTGTCATACCTGTTGAGATCCCACTGAGTAGGCGGAGCACCTCATTTTCTATCGGTTTCCATTTCCTACATCTTCCCCTCTGCTTCCCAGACGGCCACCAGCCTCTTCTCACTGTTGCCATGCTCTGAGCCAGCATGTGAATTGTTTATTCATTAAACACTTCAGTTGACATGCCAGGAAACAGGCTGGGCCCTGGGAATGAGGAGTGAAACTGTTCCAGCCTTCAATGAGGCTATGTGGTGACCCTGATCACACAAGGGCAATTCAGTGTGAGCACAGCCTGCGTGGGGCCTACCCTTTTGTCTCCCTGCCTGAGTCTGGGTGCAGCGAGCTCCCTTCTGCAGTTTGCCTCCTATTGGTGCCTTTCTTAGTGCATCTTTTGGATGTTCAATCCATCGGCTCTTTCCATGAGTTTGGAATTTAACTTCCTTTATCTCCTCCCTGTATCTTCACTATCAAATACCTAAACTTATGTCCCAGCTTTGGCTTAGAATACATATGATTTTAGACAAGTGTTTAGTTTTATCTAAGGCAAGCAACTCCTTTTACGCCACTCAGTTCCTCATATACAAAAAAAAGGGGAGAGGGGTGATGAGTCCTGCCTTGCCTGTGGCTTCAAGTTATTATAAAAACAACAAAAAAGAGTCCTGCCTTGCCTGTGGCTTCAACTTGTTATAAAAACAACAAAATGTGAACAATATACAATGTATACTGTGTGAAAGTGTCCTTATCTAGCAAGTACCATGTACAATGAATATATACAATGAAAAACTTCAAATGTGTATGTGAACAAAAATAAAACTCAAACAACCAAGATAATATGTTTTCACAAAGATGTGAAAAAAAGAAACCCTTATACACTGTGGGAACACAAATACGTACAGATATTATAGAAAGCAATATAGAGTATGCTCCAATAATTGAAAGTAGAAAGCTACCACATGGTTCAGCAATCCTATTTGTGGGTATATAGCTAAAGGAAATGAAATCTGTATGTCAAATGAAATCTCTATGTCCAAAATATGGGAACGCCATGTGTTTATTACATTAATCCTAACAGCCAAATTAGAGATGCCTGTGTCCACAACAGATGAATAGGAAAATCAAGCATGATGTGTGTGCATAGGAACAACATAACTTTGTTCAGTCTTAAAGAGAGAGAAATACTACATTTTAACACCACAGATGTACCTAGAAGATAGTATAAGCTAAATCAGAAAGTCAAACACTGTGAATTAAAAGCTGTATAGAACTTTAAAATTGTTGAAAATAATCTAATTGAGTGGCCATTAGAGTAGAATGGATGTGACACTTTATATCTCTATATGAACAAACCAAAGCCCAACACAAACAGCAAGTGGAAATTGGTAACCTCGCAAATGAAAATGCAATGTCAAAAAGCAAACCAGCTAATTTACTTCTTAAAAAATTGACTTGCTTTGTTTTCAAGCTAGAATGAGGAAAAAATTTCAGTCCATAATGCAGAATAAGTGTTCCCTGATCTCTGTCTCTGTCCAGTGGAGTTTGTGGTGACAGGCAAGCGTGTATCCACTGAGGCAGGAATTAGCGTCTTCAAGGCAGTAACTGAAAAAGTCCACACTCAGACCATACGTGGGCACACAAATTTGAGAACAAAGAGAGCATAGTTCAATTAGCAACGAGCAAGACACTACCAGCCACGGTCACAGACCAGCAAGACCTGCAAGGCAGTGATTACCAGTGCTGACCAGCAATAGCAGCCGACAGAGAGCCAAGACCAGCAGCTAATGGAGCAATCTAGAGACAGGCTGATTGGGGCTTCACTGTATGACCACCAGTGGAGGAGCACTGTGTGAACAGCCCTTGATCATCTTCCTGCCTGGACCAGGGGAATATGCACAATGCCTGTGCATCCCCATCAGACCCGCTCATGAGATGCCCAGGGAACTAACTAATCTCAATAGGAATTACCCAAGTCTTTGCCTGGTTCTTGCCATAAGCCCTAAAAAAAAAAAAAAAAAAAAATACCCTAGACAAGTAACTCAGTGTTTTGCCCTCTCTTTGGAGGCTCTCCCACTGCAGAGTTTCACTTTTCCTTTGAGTTACTTGCACAAGTGTGTGTGTGTGTGTGTGTGTGTGTGTGTGTGTGTGTGTGTGTATGTGTGTGTTTATTCTTAATCGTCACTATCAGCAGACAACACACTCAAATCAATTGTCCAGGTTGACTTTGGATGACTGCCGATTGTCTGGTACCTGAGTCCTTGGGCGAAGTAATTCTGGACTGAGAATAACTCTTGTTCTCAAAGATCTGCATTTTATGTTGTAGAAATGCTCGACATACCTGCTGCCTTGCTGTGTTCCAGCTTGTACTAAAGACAGGCATGTTTTTCTTTTGAAATAGACAATGTACTCCTTAGTTCTAAGGGCATTTATGTCATTGGTGGAGAGGTCAGTTGAATTCTGGAAAGCTGAGCAGAGGAGGCAGGGTTTATGGACTGAGAACAAGCTAAAGAAAGCAGAAACATAGATCTAAAATCAGATTAGTCATTTCAAAGTTATTTTTCTGATAAGCCAGGAACAGGGAGACAGAATAATAAAAAATTTACTGGCTGATTAATCCTAGTGCTAAGGTTTGGACCTGGACTCTCCCCCAAACATCCATGTGGTAAAGGCTTAGTCACAATCCTGTGGCACAACTGAGATGTTACAGAATCTTTAGAGGAAACTTTTTTTGGAGGATGCTGGGTCATTGGGAGAATTATGTTTTGAAAGGGTTGTTGGATCCCTGGGCCTCTTCCCTTCCTTAGATTTCCTGGCTACTGTGGGAGGAACAGCTTATTACACCTTGTATTCACACTATGATGCTTTCTCACACCACAGGTCCCAAAAAGATTGAAACAATCAACCACAGATCCAGACCTCTGAAACTATGAGCCACAATGAGCCTGGCCTTCAACTACAGTATTTTTGGTTTTGTTCTTGTTGTTTGTTTGTTTGTTTCACGGATTCGGTCCCAGGAGAGAAACAGACTTACTTTTGTAAAATGGCTTTTAACTGTCTCTTCTGATTTGTCCCAAGGTCAGATTTGGTTTGGTAGCTTCAATTACCATATTGGACTCCATATAGATCTTTCGTTTGCTCTCTTAGGTATAGGGATTGGAGGAAGTCTTGAGTGAGTAAAGCCCTGAATGAATGTGTATTACTGGCATGAGCACACCATGTGTTGAGTAGTCCAATGCCCCAGTACTATGGTAGTGGCAAAGCCTTACCAGAATGGGGCTTAGACGGATGGCAGAGCTTTCTTTGGTGGCCTGAGTACAAATGTGAGACCATTGTCTCACAAACTAGCAACTGCAGCTTCCTCCTCCCAGGTAGGTGATTGCAGCCAGAGACTGTTTGCCTACAGAGTCCTTACCTACATTAGCTAACCCTCCCCTTTGTTGTATATAAAAACAGGCTGGGATTCTGGGTTGCTATGACAGTAGGTTTAGCTCCACATGTGTCTGTGTCCTTTCTTCATTCCCTTGCAGCCCCTAGTCTGGGTTCCTGAACCAAGACCCTCAGGTAGAGGTAATTAGCACCCAGACCAAGAACTTAGACTCCTCTAAAAGCAATAACCTGATATTTTATTAGCTACTAACTTGTAACTGGAACTTTCCACTCTAATCCATGGAAACTATTTTCCTCATTTGGATTATGCAAATACTTTCTACATTTCCCATCAGGGTCTCCAAGTAAAGCCTAGTGTTCAAATATGCCCTAGACTTTTAATGTGCTTAGTGGTTTATTGCTTCTGTTTTAAATCATGCCATCCCTGATCTTCAGAAAGGTGCTTAGAAGGCTATGTCCCCTTGGGGGTACACAGGCACAGTGTCAAGCAAGTCTCCTGTGGCCAGAACATGAATCCTGAGCCCCTTGACAAGTTGCCTATGCTGAATGGCTCTTCTCAAAGGAAGCAAATATTACTGAAAACAGATGACAGAAAGGGAAAGGCAGAAGTTCAACTCACTGAAAATAGAAACTTGACTCAGAGAACTCATATGATGCCATGAAAGAGAGGTCAGGATATGGTGGTTAGCTGTTTATTTGCATTGAAAACCCACAGGGGAATGATTGTGATTCTTACCTTCTATGTCAGTAGTGTGACCTCTGTATGACAGCACATATCAGGGCTACAGAAAGAGGCACAAGAAGAACTGAGAATGTTATAGTTCTGTCAGCTCACCTATTGATGGACATCTAGGTTGATTCCATTTCCTTAATATTATGAATAGAGCTGTAGTGAATATGAATGGGAAAGTAAATAGAGTTCTGCGGGTATATGCCTAGTGTTGGGAAACCCTGCTGCTAAGGTTGCACTCTACCATGACTAGACAGCCCCTGAGATTGGCACAAAATAGAAGAGTCCCTTTGTCATCAGGTCAGCCTCTTCTCTGCCTAGGGAGCCCGACCTCCCACATCATTTGCCTGAGGAATGTCACATAGTCCTTATCAAAATTACAGATTCAACTTCCTTTCTTCCAATAAGATCCCACCCAGCAAGCACCTGGAATTCCTGGAATGCCCCTTCTTGCAAATGAGGCATTCCCAGTACTTTAAGACCTTAGCTAATGATGTACAATCATCCCAGAAGCCTTTACCCACTCCTTGAAGTTCTAAGTAACCCTTATTCACCCCAAATAAAGTTGAGGAGCCTCACTGAAACTGATCCCGACAGTCATTCCTTCATAATTGTGGCTACCCGAACCCCACTTCCCACCTATGCTCTCATTGTCCTTGTGGGCCAGTGGCAAGTAGCCCCCAAAGAAACAGGAGACCTACAGCCCAGGAGTTTTATCACAGGGTTAAATGGGAGCTCTGTTTAGCTTCGAGAAACCTCTGGGCTGATTTTCATAGTGGCTGGTCTAGTTTACACTCAAACAGTGGATATGGGCTCCTCTTTCCGCACATCCTCACAAGCATTTGTTGGCATTTGTTATCTATTTCTTTGTTTTGTTTCTTTTTAACTTTTTTATTGATTCTTTGTGAGTTTCACATCATGTACCCCAATCCCTCTCATCTCTTCATCCCTTCATATCCTCCCTCCAGCCTTGCAACCTCCCCACCAAAATAAAATTAGAATTAAAAAAAAAAA
>CAJQZJ010013170.1:0-10200 GCA_907164525.1 Lophiomys imhausi
TATTCACTAAATCTAACTTATATTAACCTATCAGCCCCTTCATACAGGGATCTGGATCACAAGTCCCTTAACAGGACGTCAAATTGGGAGTTTGTGCTTCAAGATGGTTTTCTCTGTTGAGTCTGTGCACACTTAATAGAGGATTGGTACAGGACTTGTCCAGCTATAGGATTCCTAGTCTTTTCAAGTGTTGGAAGTCAGTGCTATTGTTAGGAAAATTGCACCCTCTAAAGAAACTGTCCTTTTAATGCTATTGTGGAAATCACAGAATCTTTAATTGCCAAAGCATTTCCCCTTGAATCTTCTCATTCGAAAAACAATTTGTTATCATCCTTAGAAAAAAAGAGAGGTGGTATAACACTGAAAGCCAAACCATATAAATAGAAAATATGAAAAGATGGAAAAAATATGATATGATGTTTAAATGATTACTAAGCAATTCCTACTCCCCCAGGAATGTGTGAGTATATAAGGGTATGAGGGTGTGTTCCAACGATGATGCAGACTTGTTTGCCCAGGCAGAAAGACTTACAGCTTTCCAGCTCTAGAGAACAGTTCTGAGTGTCCAGAGGAAACCTGCTGAAGTCCATGAAACACATGGCTGAAACTGTTAGCCTGTAAACGGAATAAGAAAGAGAACTGATATGTTTTACCCATATGTCTCAACTAGCATGCAGCCATGATGCTTCTTATTGTTTGCTCACTTTGGGTACCTTTCAAGGATGAGAAACAGGCTTGACTATGTTCTGTCCAAATGACAAGAAAGCAATCCCAGAAGGGTAGGGATTACTCAAACAGAGATTGATGAGTGAATATTTACACTTATTCCTTATCTCACCCTTTCCTGCTTAGCTCCCTCTGCATTTTCTGGCTCTCATGATTTTTTTTCCTTTCAGAAAAATACTTCAAAGTCAGATGCCTTTAAGTGGATTTAAATACATTCTGCTTTCTAGAAGATGTAAAATTTAGTAGTCTCTAGTAAAAAAGAGTTGAAGTGGTGATAATACAAATCTATAGGTAAAAGTTTCCTTCACAAAGCACTTGAAAAATTTCCATCCAGTACTGAGGCAAAAGCCTGCAGCATGTTTAGTGATAGATCCATGTGAATAATACATAATTCAGGAACTATTAAGGCAAAGGCTTGCATATTGATGAAGCTTTCTTTTTTTCTTAAAAATTTTATATTCTCCTGGATTTTCCTGGCTCCAGGCAGAGGCTGCCGTACTATGATCTTGCCTCAAAGTGAGAGCTTGGTACCCACAAGAGTAGATCAGAGGTTCCTAAAGGGCCCTGAGCAATTCTGCAAAACAAAGGCAGCAGATGCTCCTGCCCATGGTGCCCCTGAGTTAATCAGAAGAACGAGTAGAAGCATTTTATCTTCTGTGACCTGCATTTTTTTTTTTGCCAAGAGTCAGAACAACAAGAAAGGAAGTGTGTGGATGGCCTTGTGTGCAAAACTCATACTTAGTCTGCTATGCTACAAGGAAGGGTCCTCTAGGGTCTCTTATACCACTTGCTTTAAGTTACAGTATACATGAAAAAAATGAATGAAAAGAATTTTGGCTAAATGGCCTCAGAACCCAACCTGGTACCAAGTGACTTGACTCTGTGTTTGCACTGGTTCTTTTGTTGGATTGAAGATCTGTGCTCAGAACAATTTTGAACCTTCCTGAATTTGGGAATCTCCATAAATACACCCAGGGTTAACCTTCCTCAGAAAGACTCACAGATTCAGCTAAGCCATTACGCTCATGGGTACCACCTGAGTGAGGTCTGCACTTTACTGTAATTAGGATTATTATAGTACAAACAGGAAAGGAGGAGAAGGCTGAATCCAGGAGAGATCACAGCAAATTTGCAGCTTGTCCTTCTTGGAAAGTGTGACATTGTTCTGCCAGTAGTGACATCATGCACAGAACACTGGGGGCCAGGGAAGCTCACACAGGTCTTGGTGAGGAAAATGCTAACAGAGTTAACCAGCCAGATGACTGACTTTAGTTTTCTTCCTCTCTAGATGTGAGGGTGATACCATGGCATAAGGATCCAACCATAACTACCATGAGCATAGACACTCTGGTGTGGCTCATGAGCAGATGAACAGAAATGCCTTTATCAGGGAAGATAGTCCAAGAGAGTAAAGGTTACTTCATCAGAGTCTGTCTGACAAGGGCCTAACAGTCATTACAATGTGCAAGGTAAACAAGATCTACAGAGTTACTCTGTTACTGTTCATCCTTTCCTGAAAGCAACTTTAAAACAGCTGGTTCTTTGGTAAGATTCTATTTTCAATTCTTTGTGACTTTTGATCCAAGTATTTATGAATCCTATAGAAAATGAAGGAAATGAAAATTTTTAAAAGACCACCTAAGTCGGCAGTAGAGCCAGGCCAGCTGCCAGGTGGTTCCCGGAACTTAGCCGGCCACAAAGAAGATGACTATCATGGGCCCCCAGGGTTTCAGGAACTGGCTGACCACAAAGCCTATGGTGAAGTAAGATTAAATTCATTCCTGAGAAAAACAGGTGTAGGATGTTTCCTGCTGAGTAACTAATGGGCTGGTACATTCTACCTACACTCCCCCTCACCCCCTTCAGTTATGGTAAACAATGGGCTGGGCTGGTACTTTCCACTTGTATCCCCTCCCCTCTTGGGTTGTGGTAAACAATGGGCTGGGCTGGTACTTTCCACTTGTATTTCCCCTCACCCCTTTGGGTTGTAGTTTAAATACTCTACTCTCCCCCAAATTGTGGTCGCTGCTCCTCTACCCCTGCATGGGATACGAGTTGCGCCCTCAGTGCACTGATCCCCCCCCCCCCCCCCCGAAATAAACCTCTTGCGATTGCATCAAGATGGCCTCTTGCGAGTTTTGGGGCTGCTGTGATATCCTGAGCATCAGGTGAGGAACTTCCCTCCCCCGGTCTTTCAAAAACAGTACTGTTCGTTAATTGCATTTATAGCTTTTTATAAATGGCTCATGATAGCTACCATGTGAATGATGCTTTTAATGAGCAAAGATAATTTCTCATTGCTGTTATAAAAAAGATCATAAGCTTAATAGCTTATAACAGCATAAATACACTTTCCCCTAGAGTTTCACAGGTCAGAGGTCCAATCAGTATCATTTGTCCAGAATCATTGCTTTAAGGCTTCTCAGGGAAGAATCCACTCATCTAATAGCAATTGGCACTGCCATCTCTTTAAAATTCTTTTTGTGTGTTTGTCAGATTTCCTCTCCATTTTTATTACAAAGATTTTTATGATGCATCTAAAGCCCAGACAGACAATCTAGGACCATTTCCTTACGTTGAGATCATTAATTTAGGGCTAGGTGTAGTGGCACATGCCTGTAATATCAGCACTCAGGAGAAAGAGCCAGGCAGATGTCTGAGTTTGAGGCCAGCCTGGTCTATAAAGAAAGGTTCAAGACAGCCAGGGCTACATAAAGAAACCCTGTGTCTAAAAACAAAACAAAACAAACAAATAAAAAGATCATTAACTTAATCATATTTGCAAGAATTCTTCCCCTCCTCCCATATAAATTAACTCATACATTTTCTAAACATAAAGAGCTCATTTATTTTTAACCTTCTATCAATCCTTTCTCAAATTTCTAGGACATTAAAAAAGCTGAATTACTTGGATATACAGACTTTTCCTTTTTTTTTTTTTTTAGATTTTTTCGATTATAAGTCACCCTATATGTACAGAACTCATTTGACTAAAATAAAATATGGATCATTAAAAATGAAAAGCCATTGTAACATGGTGCTAAAATACATGTTTTAACTAAAACAAACAAAAAACCAAGTGAGAGAATTTATGCTAACTTGTATTTTGATATGACTTCATATGGCAGTTGAAGGAGTTAATTGAAGAAGTTATTTAGATAATTCAAGACTCCAAACTACTTGGTAGAGTCCAGGGATAGGAAGGAAATGGGTTCATATACCTAAACAACTGTGTGTCAGACTTTCAAGGATTTCTGTAATTCAGTTCTACTCTATTTGCCTAGTCAATATATGGCCAGAGTGGGAATATACAGAACAGAAAGCAAGCCCTTAAAGTTTGGGTAACAGAAGGAGGTATAATTACATACTGTGCTTATGTCTCAGTTTTCAGCATCCTGAGCCAGACAGCAGAGCTTTTACCTTAGTCTGAAATAAGACTCAGCAAGTTTAGTTAGATGGCTATGGTCCATGGAAGCCAAAGGCCAAAGGGAGTCCTCATACTTGAGACTGAACAGGACATTTCCATCAGGGTGTACTCGCAGCATGATGTTCTCCACAGTTGTGTCATGGATGAAAGATCTTTTAGAATGGACAAAGAAGATATCAGGCACCCAAATCTTCTGAATCAATCTTCGATCAAAGGTCATGCTTTTGTTTGTAGTGCTAGGAAAGGAGAGCCTCTCATCCTTCCAATAGTGCCTGAGATAAAATGTCATTGTAAAGCCCTGGGCACAGAGAAAGGGACCAGTGAGAACCCAGAGGAACAGTGGTCAGATCATCACTTCAGCATTATGAACTCACTAATGGCCATGGTGTCCATGACTTGTACATTATTGTTTGTATTGCAATTTCAGATAGATGTAGGATGAAGTTAGTCCCTCATTTTTCCTCACACCCTCTTCATTCCTGTTTATGCCTTCTTCCCATTCCACTCCTCCTTCCCTCCCTTCCATTCTTCACCTTCTATGTCCTCTTCCTTTTAAAGCATGGTCCTACTATTGAAACACAATCCAGATTTCAACTCTGTTGCCTTGGCCTCCTGAATGCTGGAACTATGCCATGTGCTACCATATCTTTAAAAAATTATATAAGTATTCACCTTTAAATTTGTTTTTATGTTCATCAGTTTGTGATTATTTTTTAAGGAACAGATTTCTCAAATCGAATACATTACATTTGTACCTGAAAATCAACACAGTATTTATTAGTGGAAAGCAAGTAGTTGGAGGTTCAAGACTACAGATGGTAACTACTCGATACTTGAAAGGTAGAAAAGATACTGTGAAATGGTGATTCTGAATGTCTAGCTTGGAAAAGAATCATTTTTGAAGTTTGTTAAGATGCACACTCCCTAGAAGTAAGTTGCCAGTGCTCCCAATTCATTGTGGTTCTGTGATCTGAACTGACATGGTGTACCCTAGCTGTAAGAATATGGTGATGAGTAAAATTCTGTGTTAGCATTCAGTTCTGCATGGTTCAAGGGGCAGAATTGGTATCGTGCATGCCAATTGTAAGAATATAAAGATGGGGAATAAAACCCAATTTTTTTTTTTACATTATTATATTTACAGTAACAACAACAGCAACAACAAAACAAGACAAACATTAAAGGATTTGTATTTGAATTTTATATGGCACTCAGATGTTACAGTTAATATTTTGGCTGAAAAGAAATTCCTATCATCATATGTGTCATTGAATCTGGATATTAATAATGTATCTCACTTTTCTTTAATGTTTCACTTTTCACAATGGCTTATTTATCTTTCTCAACGCAAATCCAACTTTTCTTGAACTGATGTGTCTAACAAAACTTTGGCGCTCACTCTACAAGCAAAAGATAAGTCTCAGTCAGTCACAAATAAGTTTCCAATTGTTTGACCAGCTGCTTTGTTTTTTCTAGGTTCCATAAATGTGTACTGGATTATTGCTATGGATTAACTGTGAACTTTAGAATTAGAATGCTATGAATTAACTGTGGCTGTGCATTAGAGCTGGGGACCAATAAACAGAACCATTTCTTCATCAGGATAACACTACTTCACAGGGAATCGTGTGGGTTACCAGGTGGATTGGCCTAACAGGCTCATACTTGGAATGATATGTTCTGTCTGTCCTGAGGTCACTGGCTGTGGTTGTTGGAATAGGAATGCTCCCCACAGACTCATATGTTTGATTGTTTGGTCCATAGGGAGTGTTACTATTAGGACATGTGGCCTTACTGGAGTAGGTGTGGCCTTGTTGGGGTAGGTGTGGCTTTGTTGGAGGAAGTGGGTCATAGCGGGTGGTCTTTGAGGTCTCAGAAGCTCAGGCATGATAGCTTATTGTCACTTCCTGTTGTCTATGGATTCAGATGCAGAACTCTCAGCTACCTCTCCAGCACCATGTCTGTCTGCATATTTCCATATTTCCCACCATGACGATAGCGGATTAAATCTCTGAACTGTAAGCCAGTCCCAACTAAATGTCTCCCTTTATAAGAGTTGCTGTGGTCACAGCATCTCTTCACCACAATAAAACCCTAACTAAGACACTGGTCAAACACTGAAGCTATGGAGTCAGATAAGTGACATGAGTGACTGCCTTTGAGGCATCAGTATTGCCACTAGCCAGCACCATCATGAGGACCAGGCTGAAAAGCTTATTGAGTGGAGAGAGTCAGAAGTTAAAGGGAATTCAGAGTGAGGTAAGAAAGGATGGGAAGGTAATATATAGAAGAATTGGAAAAGCTAACATGTAGCATGAAATGGAGTACAACAGGTGGAGGTCACTCATATTTATGAAGTACTTTCTAGTTGGGCATGATGAAGCCAGTCTAGGTTAATCTAATAATGACCAGAAAAGTAAAGTTAATTTAGGTCAAAAAGATGATGCCCTATTTGAGGGTTTATAGAGAAGATGGGAATGTTACATTCTGGGCAGGTCACTGAGAATGACTTAAATATTATTTACATCCCATTTTAGAATTCCAATAGACAACAAGAAGTGTTAATAAGAGCTGCCTTTGAGTCAGGAAGTGTGAGGACAGTCTAGATTAGGGCATTGTTTTAGGGAGTTCAGTATCATTTGGGCAAGTGGTGGGGAAATGAAGGATGTTAAACTTAAGATCTTTGTGAGCTATATAGATATTGAAGAACATAATTTTAAACTTAGACTGGGACACAGGTAATTAACGAGCCTAGAAGATTTTCCTTAGATCTGTCTGGAATTTTCACACCTCCTGAAGTTTTCATTCAGTTAGGAGGAGGAATCACTATTAAAAAAAAAAAAAGAATTAAACAAATAGCTGAAAAAGTTACATGACTAGAGTACTTCTATTCTTCAGTGACCTTAAGACTACCTTGTTTACTTTCTCTTTTCTTCTCTCACCCTTTATCCTTAATTGTGGTATTTACATATTTAGTTTTATGTAGAGGCTAAAACAAAGTTATGTATATATAATGTATATATTACAGAATATATGTCAAGAACTTTTCTTGAAATATCTGTAAGCAACCTTTGAAAATTTCATTAGCATGCATATGTGAAAGCTATAGAAAGGGGGATGAAATATAAGGATTAAAGTATGTAGAATCCTTAGATAATAAAATATTTTCAGCCGGGCAGTGGTGGCACACGCCTTTAATCCCAGCACTTGGGAGGCAGAGGCAGGCGGATCTTTGCGAGTTCGAGGCCAGCCTGGTCTACAAAGCGAGTCCAGGACAGCCAGAGCTGTTAAACAGAGAAACCCTGTCTCGAAAAACCAAAACAAAAAAAAAATATATATATATATATTTTCAGGTAGAAGAAACATTTGGGATGAAAATACTTTAATTTTTTCCCTATTAGTGGAGGAAGTACTCCTTGATTTCACTGAAGGCAAGTATCACAGATGTGGAAGATTCACATGTGGAATCAGTAGTTGACGTCATCCTAAAATGTTGGTTACTAGAACCCCAGAAGAGTGAGGAGATGGAGAAAGGCAGATAAACAGTAGCAAGGACAGGGAGTCATCGTGTGGTATTACTTAGAAGAGTGACTGTAGGTAAACATCAATGTGCTGTGTATTTCAAAAAGCAAGAACAAATTACAGTGCTTCTGTGTGAGAAGATAGCTATGTGTTGATTGGAATACTGTGCATTTTATCCATGCACACCACATAAAATGTGTAGAGAGCTGCGATGTGCCGTGCCCTAAAGATGGCGCCGGTTTCCGCCTTCCACCAGCCCGACGGTGAGCGCTCTCGGTGGTAAACAAGTCCATATTTGGTTAAGACCGCTTATCTGGTTTGCTTCCGCATACGTGAGCCTCTAAGATAGCACCATGTGGCTTTACTTGATTGGCTGTTCATATAGTATTTAGCCTGTGGGTTGGGTCTGCTCGGGCATTCGGAAGACTGTTTTCAAGGGACCTGAATAAACTGCTTGAGAAGAGCTTTTGCGAGTTGCGTCGTCCTTGCTGGTCGAGGGGGACGCGACAAGTGGTGGCCCGTGCGGGGAACCAGAAAAGACTCAGAACTCCTGCAGTCAGGGGCAGTGCACTGGTAAGTTCCTGGGATAAATTGGGAAAATAAAGTTTCACGGAAATAGCGAACAAAAGGTAAAGTTTCGCGGAGATAGCGAACAAAAGAAAAAGTTTGCGGAGATAGTGAACAAACGGTAAAGTTTCGCGGGAAATTGCAAACAAAAGGTAAAGTTTCACGGGGAAACTGCGAACCGAAAGTAAATTTTTAATCATGGGATTGTCTGAGTCACATCCAATTTTTCTGGCTCTTCAGGAGCTACTTTTAGCTAGGAATTTGAAACTTAAGAAGTCTACCCTAGAGAGATTTTTGAATGAATGCGATTCCGTGGCTCCGTGGTTTGCGGTGTCCGGGAATCTTACAGTATCCTGCTGGGACAAATTAGGCAGAGACTTGGATTTTGCTTGGGAGCAAGGTACTCTGAAGCATGGAGTAAGACCGATTTGGAAGATGGTGAGGAGTTGTTTAGAAGATCAGAGATGCTGTAACGCAATCAAGGAGGGAGAATCAGCCTTGGAACTGCTGCAAGGGGAAAGATCTGAGCAGGCAGACAGTGAAAAGGAAAGTAACAAAGGCGAAAGACCTGAGCAGGCAGACAGTGAAAAGGGAAGCAAAAGGAAGGTCCCTCTCTATCCCGATCTTAGAGATTTTAGAGATTTTGAAGACTCAGAGGGCACGGATTCTGAAGAGGAGCTACACGCTCTAATAGAACAGTTGGAGAGGACTGCTATTAGAAAAAGGGAAAAGAAAAGGGTAAAAGAGAAAGACACGTTGGTGGCAGTCGGTGTAAGTGAAACCGTTGCCGCGGCGCCTTCAGCCACATTGGCAGCGGTCGGTGTAAGTAAAGCCGTTGCCGCGGCTCCTTCAACTCCCCCTCCATACCCAGAAGCCATTCAGATAAATCAGCCTGTTCAGTCCCTGAAAGTAGGGAGATCTTTCTGCCTGGGGATGTGGACACAAGTAAGAACAGAATTACAGTTTGCCTATCCGGTATACCAAGACCCACAAGGGAACAGGTACGAGGAACCGCTTGATTTTAAGGTAGTTAAA
This sequence comes from Lophiomys imhausi, assembly GCA_907164525.1. Classification (NCBI taxonomy): domain Eukaryota; kingdom Metazoa; phylum Chordata; class Mammalia; order Rodentia; family Muridae; genus Lophiomys; species Lophiomys imhausi. The sequence goes on from CAJQZJ010013170.1 coordinate 9,278, forward strand.
TCCCTTGCAGAGTCGGTTCGTACCTATGGCATTACCGCTTCTTTTACAATGGCTCAAGTGGAAGCATTAAGCAGACATTGTATGACTCCGAGTGATTGCAGTGGCCTGGCCCGCGCCTGCTTAAGTCCAGGGCAATACTTAGACTGGAAAGCTTTCTTGATTGAGTATGCCACTGAGCAAGCAGCCACTAATCAGAGAGATGGAAATCCAGCCTGGGATAGAGATATGCTGCTTGGGCAGGGGAGATTTGCCAACCAGCAGACAGGATATCCCAATCAGGTTTATGAACAAATAAACCAGATAGCTATCAAGGCTTGGAGATCTCTTCCTAACAAAGGGGAGGTGAGTGGGAACTTAACTAAGATTCTACAGGGCCCCATGGAGCCCTTTTCAGATTTTGTGGCACGAATGGTGGAAGCAGCAGGGAAGATTTTTGGTGACCCAGATGCTGCCTTGCCACTAATAAAACAGTTGGTCTAAGAACAATGCACCAAAGAGTGTAGAGCCGCTATCACCCCTTACAAGAACAAAGGCCTAGAAACCTGGATGAAAGTGTGTAGAGAAGTTGGAGGGCCGTTAACTAATGCTGGTCTTGCTGAAGCAGTAGCACAGTTGACCAGAAAAGGTGGAGGAAGTTCAGGAGTTTGTTTTAAGTGTGGCAAGATGGGACACTTTAAAAGACAGTTCCCCAGGGGAAGGAGTACAGAAAGTACAGGAAGTGTACAACGCCCCAGGCGGCCGGGGTTATGCCCAAAATGTAAAAAAGGGAAACATTGGGCTAATGAATGCCGTTCAGTGATAGACATCCATGGCCAGCCTTTAACTCAAGGTTATGGTGGCGTTCGTCCAAAAAATGGACAGCGGGGCCCACGACCTCAGGGCCCACAAATATATGGGGCAGTAGAGAATCAGGACAAAGAACA
>CAJQZJ010013218.1:0-10072 GCA_907164525.1 Lophiomys imhausi
TACTTGAAAAAGGAACTTAAAATACGCTGTCTACCCCTAAACAGATGGCAACAGCCCCACAAAAAGAAAGACTAGATGTTTCAGAAAACCCAAACATTATACTAACTATGAATAATTCAGATGCAGATAATAGTCCTTTGCAGCAGTTTGTACAAATAATACAGAACAATTCTAATATGCTAGTACATGAAGCTCTTAATCTTCTACAGGAAAAAGAGTTAGGATCTCAGCCAAGATACAAAAGAAAACGGAGAACATTAACAAATAAATTCTATGTACCTGGTGTTCCTATGAAAATGATAGATGATGGTAAAAGAATAGCTTAGGTTTCATAAAAAGACTTAGGAGATCATGTCCTCCCTGGTAGACATTAAATAAAGCTGAAACATTAGGAGATATTGTTAAAGCTATCAAAAAACATTCCAATGCTTGCTAGTGTAATAGGGAAAGCAAATAAGCGTTCATGGTTATGAAAAACAATTGAGGAAGTAAAAAGAGATTTAGAAAAAAGGCATTGAAATACTGGTCTGTTTCAGAATAAAACACAATGGTTAGGAACTGTCCGGTCCGTTGACCACAGTCAATCGGGCCACCAAGAAGCTCAATGTTCCTTCCAAGATCAGCAGGTATTTCTTAACAACATATGTTTATGCTTTTGGCTATGTAACTATGATCACACTTCCTGATTTTACTGTATAAATTCTGCTTTGAAAAAAAGTAAAACTTTGCAGCAACACTGAAACTTCTCTTGAGTTGTGTTGTCCTTCACGCCGAATCCGCTCCCCACCTGAAAACTTCTTGAAACCTGGTTCGGTTGCTGAGACCACTACACCGTGGTCTGCAGCAGGTCACTTAAAAGAAATAGGGCTGTGAAAGCTTTTTATCTTTTCCATATCAGTAATAAATCTTTAAATTTATAGAGAGAGACATTAAATTCATAAAATATACATAGATCCATATGTTATTAAATGTGCAGGCTGCTTGTGGAGACTGAAAATTCCTAAGGTAGTTTAATCCTTCTGTGATCAGTTTCTTCTTCTGTCACCATTGAAAGCCACATGCACTCTTTCATTGTCCAGAATCTTCCCCTGAGGCCTCAGCTCTAAATAGGTTTACTGATAGGTTTCACTCTCAGTACTAAATACTCCAATTATGATCCAATTTTTTTCTAAATCTGTGGCTTTGCAGCTATTCCAAGATGTATGCCCTTATCTCAATGTGTTATATTATCACTTCTCAAAGGTTGGCCTTGATATACAGTAAGAAGTCCTAGTAGAAATTAAGATTTGGCTTAGTAAATTTGCTATGGATAGTCTCATCTGCTTGTGCATCTCAGATATCACTTTTCAATATTATAGAAGGAAAGAGGAAATGTCTTTTAAAATATCCAAATATTTACTACTTTGTAGAAGCACCAGAGCCTTGTTATCAATTTTTATAGATCTTATATATTTCCACATATTTAAAATTTTGAATTACAAGTAGTTACAAGTGTTAGAGGCTAAAGAAAACATATTATTGGAACATAAACCTTATAAAGAACCATGCAATTTCTTGGATAGTGAATTGTATTTCTCCAGGTTATCATACATAATTTTTAATATTGAGCATGTGGAAAGAATGTTGATTTAAATACATGGTATATGGAGCGATTCTGGGTACATAAACCACATTATGGAAAGGAAGAGGATTTATGTCTATAATTTATAAGCAGAATTGGTCAATGAAAAAGTATGTTTCCATAAGTGCTTGTTTACTGCCAAACCTAAGAATCAAAGACTCAAGCATTCTGAGAACTCTGATAATTATTCATACAGCCATATGATTCCTTTTAGTTTGCTGTGAAAGAATGCAGTAGTGATGCTTCCAGAATCTTTAGGTAAGTGGAACTTGTATTAGTGGATTGTGTGAAAGAGCAAATTGCATATTAAAAACATTTGAAACATACTATATCCATTTGGGATGGTTTTGGAGGTGAAAGTTGAAGTGATTGACTTGGCCAATGTAAAACATTAGTAGGTTTATTAATTATGTCACAATATTCTTACATGGAAAATATTAATTAACATCATGGAAAACACCTTGAAAATATTGTCTTTACGAAGTATGGTTCGAATGTAAATGAAATGCACAGTATAAGAAGGCTTGGTTTTAAAATTTTAACTAAAATGGTCTTGACTTATTTACCCATGTCACCATTTCAAGGATCCTCCTGCATTCTTTTACCAGTTACTGTTGAGGCTTTTAGATGAACATATGCTTTTGTTATATTAAAGGATGAAAACAGGAAAGACAGCTGAGCAGCTAAGAGCACTTGATCTTCTTCCAGAGATCCAAGTTCTGTCCACAGAACTCACGTCTTGAGGTTCACAAACCCCTGTGATGCAAGCTCCAGAGAGTCTGATGACTGTTTCTGACTTTTATGGGCACCTGCATTCATGTGTACATACTTACCTACAGACATATGCATATAAATATAGTTAAAAATAAAAGGTAGAACTTTGTACATACCAAGACAAATTAAAAAGACACTTAACCAATATTATATAAAATATTTAGTATAAAATTTATCTTAAAATGATGAACTCCCTCAATATTAATTACTCAACATCAGTGTTGTCTTAGATTTTGATGTTATTGTTGTTTAATTAACCTTTAATTCAGAGAAGCATTTGTTCAGAATAAGTATCTGATATCACTTGGGACAGGAGCGTCTCTTCTACTGTACAGATAAAAGAGACACCACAAACAAGCATCAGTTACTACATCTGCAGATAATTTATGATGAGCTACATTTTAGAGATAATTCTGACTATATTTGATCATCTTTATTTTCAAGGGGGATATTCTGGTTCATAAACCCCAAGAATAACCAAAGTGCTCATATCATATACGTGGAGAGAACCTTCCATTAAGAACATCCCTTATTACACTTGTGCTTCTCATAATGAACCCGGGTCTTTCTAAATGCCTTTGCCATCATTTAACCAATTAGCAGTCTTAAAGTTCATCATTTGAACTTGCACAATTCAACAAAAACAAATTTATACACCACATTACACAGCTTTATTTCTGAACATAGTATACAGGGAAACCAATTGCTGCTTATTTTCATTTAATTAACAACGAAGGATAAATGACATCAGATCAGCAACAAAATACCAGCCAAAGGGGACGAAGTGTATTTGTTGTAGATCACCTCATTAGCTTGTTTCCAAAATATGTTCACCAGAATTGAAAGTAATCATGTGACTATCTGGGTGACAAAACATCTGTTCTATTAGTTACAATAAGGCTACTGGGGATGGGTAAGGACAAACTATGCTTCTATTTCATCATGTTAAGTGGAAAAGGAAAGCTAGCTTGTCATTTACGGTCTTGTCCCAAGGTGCTATTACTTCTAAAGTAATAACAACTTAGAAAGTAATAGTTGTCATTTAAAATATTACACTGTTTTTGTTAGTAAATACTATAGCTCTGAATTGTCAAAAAAGCAACTGTCTCAGCTCTTGCAAGAAACATTCCAGTGACTAAGACAATGCATTATAACAAAAATTTTTAAAATTCCATTAGTTTTTACATAATAGATTCTTCGTGAAAATATTAAACTAATTCCTCAAGCTATTAGTTCATGATGAAGATAAAAAGAGTCAAACCAGAAATTTTCAGAGTTCTCTAAGTTTACATTCAAGGTAGAATCTTGTTATTGAAAAGCAAATAGTTATCTATTTCAAGGATATGTCATTATTTAAAATATAAAATTAGTATATTTTTACTGTGAAATAATTGATTTATTAATCTTTAATAATTTATAAAATTAGATGTTTACTCTCATGCTCACAAAGGTGTGTGTATAAGTACACAAAAGAATAGAATTTTCAACAGATAAAACAGTCTGTTACTTTGGAAAGAGAAATGGTTCTATTTGGTAAAATCCTCCAGTAAACCATCACTTATCATTGCTTTAAGGAGTCCATTATGTATGGAAAGGTACGATTTGCTTGAGAGAATGGAATTTATGTTGCCAAATGATTAAAAAGTATTGTTGATTAGTTGCATGTGCTTTCATTTTTCTTCTCAGATATTCAACCTAACTCCCTCTAATAGAATGTGGAAAGCTTTAAGAAATATTTTAGCAACTAGAAGAGCTTAGTAACATCAGGGTGTTATATACATACTCTAACATAATATTGGAATATATCATTCCTAATAGTAAAGAAAACATGCCACATTATAACTGTAGAAGCAATAAAGACATATGCATCATATATATATATATTCATTTTACATCACAGTCATAGCCCTCTTCCTCACTCCCTCCCCTCCTCAGGGTCCCACCCTTTCACCCTATACCACCTGTCCTTCTATTCAGAAATGGGGAGCCCCCTGCCCCCCATACAACCCCACACCAGCGAGGTGTGCATCTTTATTTTAGAATGTATAGAAATATCTCAAAAGCTAGCATAGGACTAACATATGACTCAGTTTAATCACTCCTGGATATGTAACTGAAGGACTTAACATCCTAATATAGAGATACTTGCACATTGTGTTTGCTGTTATTCCATTCAAAGTAGTTAGGAAACAGAATCAACCTACATACCAATCAATTGATTAATGTACAAGGAAATGTAGTGCAGATGCACAATGAAATTTTATCAGCCTTAAATAAAAATGAAATAATGAAATATATGGAACTGCAAAATATTTATATTAAGCAAAGTAATCCAGGTTCATCAAGACAAATACCATGTGTTCTCACTCACATGTGACTGCTGGCCTCTAAATTTTTTATGTTTATTTATGTGGGAATGACTGTGTTTAGAGAATAAGAAACTAGAAAGGTGCTTATGACAAGGGAAAAGGAACCTTAGACAAGCAATGAAGGTCATAGAGCATAAGAGGAGGCAAAAAAATTAAAGGGGTAAATACTATAGTGTGGAAATTTACAAGTGAGAATGAGGTTTGAAGAAGATAGAAGAGATGAGGTATCAAGAAAAGAATCAACCAAATCTAAGTATGTGGGGGAAAATGTCATGAGAAAATGTGCTAATATGTAAATTAAAATAAATCATTCTGTAAGTAAATATTGACTAATGAAAAAAATATGAAGTCTCCTTTTGTTAGTTGGTACTCGTATAGTCTTCTTTCCTGAATATATTGCCCTGCTTGCTCAGCCTTTCTCTTATCCACTACATTGTCATTTTATCTATCAAATTCTTACAAACTGTAGGCACCCAGGAAATGACTTATGAAAAATGCCTCATTGCTGGGAAAATGAAATTAACTTGTGGGAGATATCTAAGATGGCACCAGCCAGAAGATGACTGGGCAGAGTTGAAGCCTGATTGTGTGGATAACTGATTGGGTGAGCAAGACTTCTGTACTCATGATCAGTGCATGATCACCATGTTACCAAGCTTGCGCTATGTGATGTGATAGGATGACCTTTAATGTGACTGGTCCACATAGCCCCATGTGGAAATACTCCATTTGGTTCTGTATATAAGCCAGAGAATGAAACATTAAAAATGGGAAATGTTTAGACATCACCCCTGACACATCTGTGTAGAGAGCTGCGAAGTGCTGCGCCCTAAAGATGGCGCTGGTCTCCGCCTTCCACCAGCCCGACGGTGAGCGCTCTCTATGATAATAAGTTCATATTTGGCATAGACCACTGATCTGGCTTGCTTCCGCATACGTAGGCCTCTAAGATAGCACCACTTGTCTTTACTTGACTGGCTGTTCATTTTAGTATTTAGCCTGTGGGTTGGGTTTGCCCAGGATTCGGAATTCGGAATTCAGAACACTGTTTTCAAGGGACCTGAATAAACTGCTGGAGAAGAGCTTTTGTGAGATGCGCCATCCTTGCTGGTCAAGGGGGACGCGACAAGTGGTGGCCCATACGGGGACCCAGAAAAGACTCAGAACTCCTGCAGTCAGGGGCAACGCATTGGTAAGTTCCTGGGATAAATCAGGACAATAAAGTTTTGCGGAGATAGTGAACACAAAGTAAAGATTTGCAGATAATAGCGAACGAAAGGTAAAGTTTCACAGAGATTGCGAACAAAAGGTAAAGTTTCGCGGAGATAGCGAACAAAAGGTAAAGTTTCACGGAGATAGCGAACAAAAGGTAAAGTTTCGCGGAGATAGCAAACAAAAGGTAAAGTTTCGCGGAGATTGTGAACAAAAGGTAAAGTTTCGCGGGAAGTTGTGAACTACAAGGTCTCCGGGAGGGAGCAATAAGGACCTCGGTAAAGTGGCAATAAGGTCTCCGGGAGGGAGCAATAAGGACCTCGGTAAAGAGGCAATAAGGTCTCCGGAGGGAGCAATAAGGACCTCGGTAAAGAGGCAATAAGGTCTCCGGGAGGGAGCAATAAAGTTCCGTGATTCGGACGAGTAGAAGACACAACTGGCAGAGCAAGGTGAGGAAAGCAGAGAGTGCCTCACAGAAATGGAGCGAATGCTGGCCTTGCCTTTATCAGTTGCTGGGAGAAGCTTGGGAGAGATCTTGGATTTTGCCTGGGAGCAAAGTACATTGCAGGGAGGAGCATGGCCTATTTGGAGACTTGTTCGGAGTTGTTTAGGAGATCAGAGATATTGCAAGGCAGTGGAAAAAGGACAAAAGGCATTAGAACAGTTAAAAGAGGAGCGCTTGGTCAAATCTGGGAAAGATACTTTGGAAGAGGATAGCTCAGAGTCTAAAGAGTAACTTAAAAGGTTAACAAAGAAAATGGAGAAGTCATCTTTGAGGAAGAGTTCTGACTGCACCCGGATAGAGCTCTCAGGTCCAGGACCGCCTGTGCTGGCCCCGCCTTTATATAATGAGACTTCCCCTCTGAGTGATCCTAGTGGGTGGTCATTCTATCCAAATGTCTGGAGGGAAGTGAGACATGAGCTGTACTATCCTGTCTTTCAGGATGGAGGGGAAAGATCTGAGCAGGTAGACAGTGAAAAGGAAAATAACAAAGGTGAAAGATTTGAGCAGACAGACAGTGAAAAAGGAGGCAAAAAGAAAGTTCCTCTCTATCCTGATCTTAGAGATTTTAGAGATTTTAGAGATTTTGAGGACTCAGAGAGCACAGATTCTGAAGGAGAGCTACACGCTCTAATAGAACAGTTGGAGAGGACTGTTATTAGAAAAAAGGAAAAGAAAAAGGTAAAAGAGAAGGACACGCAGGCGGCAGTCGGTGTGGGAGGAGCCGCTGCTGCAGTCGGAGTGGGTGGAGCTGTTGTTACAGAGCCTTCAGCCACGCTGGCAGCGGCTGTTGTAAATAAAGCTGTTGCCATGGCGCCTTCAACTCCTCCCCCATATCCAGAAGCCACTCAGATAGATCAGGCTGTTCAGTCCCTGAAAGTAGGGAGATCTTTCTGCCCGGGGATGTGGACACAAGTAAGAACAGAATAGAACATTATCCCACTGCACTTGCTGCTTTAGCCTTGAATGGTATCCAACAATGCTTGCAGTCTTTTGGAGTTGCTCCTGCCAGTATAATAGTGCCTTATTCCAGTTATCAAATTAAGATTTTGTGTGGCACTGTAGATGACTGGGCAATATTGCAATGTAGCTTTGAAGGAGTGATTGATAACCATTATCCTAAACATCCATTGCTATTATTTTTTAAGGAGCACCCAGTGATATTCCCTAAGGTTACTTCAGCAGTACCACTTCAAGGATCACCAAATGTGTTTACTGATGGCTCAAAGACAGGCTGTGGAGCCTATTTGATAGAAAGACAAGAGCCCGTGTTATATCAATTTCAACCGGGCTCCCCCCAAATAGTAGAGTTAAAAATAGTAATTGAGGTGTTTAAAAGATGTCAATTTGCATTCAATTTGATTTCAGATTCATTTTATGTGGTCAACGCAGTGAAAATATTAGAATTAGCAGGTCCTATTAAGAATAGTAGTACTGTATGTGCCTTATTACAAGAGTTACAAGTTTTAATCTGGCAGAGAAAAAGATGTTTTTATATTCAACATATCAGAGCACATACAGGATTACCTGGACCATTAAGTGAGGGTAATGATAAAGTTGATCAATGGACCAGGATGGAATGCATTTTTTGGAGCTCATTCCTGGATCAAGCCAGACAGTTTCACCAATTATTTCATGTAAATGCAAAAACTCTACAGCAGAAATTCCATTTGTCTAGAGCAGATGCTAGACAAGTAGTTTTGGACTGTCCTCAGTGTGTGATTCATCATCATCCTCCCAGTGTGGGAGTGAACCCTAGAGGGTTGATGCCACTCAAAATCTGGCAAATGGACGTTACCCACATTTCAGAATTTGGAACCTTAAAATATATTCATGTATCTGTGGATACCTGCTCAGGTATCATACATACTACACCTATGAGTGGAGAAAAGGCTCGCAATGTCATAGGACATTACTTAGAAGCATTGACTGCATGGGGAAAACCACAGCAGCTGAAAATGGACAATGGACCAGCCTATACGGCTCAGTCCTTTGTCTCCTTCTGTAATCAGATGGAGGTACAGCTTAATCACGGATTACCATACAATCCTCAAGGACAAGGAATTGTGGAGCGTACTCATCGCACCTTGAAAGAATGCTTGCAAAAACAAAAAGGGGGAATAGGCCAAGGCCGTACCCCCAAGGAGAGAATATCTTTAGCCTTATTTACTTTAAATTTTTTCAATTTGGATGCTCAAGGCCGCTCAGCAGCGGACAGACATCAGGATTCCCATGGTTCACCTAAAAGCATGGTGAAATGGAAGGACATTCTGACAGGCTCTTGGCGGGGGCCTGACCCCGTGCTAACATGGGCGAGAGGGTCTGTTTGTGTTTTTCCTCAGGATCAACAAGATCCAGTGTGGGTGCCTGAACGCCTTGTGAGGAAGATTCGTCATGAAGACCTTCCTAAGGATCCTGGTGATAGTAGCAGTGAGTATGTCAGGAGCGCAGAGCAGTTTGGGTTCAACAAGATTATTTTTCTTTTAGCCCCATGATTAGTAATATAGTGAATAAATCTTGTACAGGAATGCTTGATATATCTACTAGGGATCCTCAGCAGACTGCCACCAATCCTTTTGATTTGTGGCTTTTGTGTGGAGTAAATGGAAGTTGCATGGACTTGGGACCTGTCATTATGCTTGGGGGAGGAATTTATCAAAGAGGTAATTTTTCCCTAGGGTCCGCTACCAATCTGGATTTCTCTAGCAGTAGTGGCTCTGGTACTTGGAATTCTTTGTTTCATTCTTACCGCAATAAGACCTTTTTAGCTTCGCCAGTGTGTCTCTGGCCTCCTTTTCTGTGGATTGTAAGTAATGGGAGTGCATCCTTGGGTGAAGAAAAGTTAGTATGCACTCCGGGTACATGTTTTTATGCCCTATGCTGGAATGCTACAGCCTTTCCTGTGGCTGTGGTGACTAGAATGCCTCGATATGTACCAGTTCCTGTAGAGGCCCCTAATACCATGATGCTATTCATGTTTAAAAGAGATTTTGGCATCACTGCAGCTATTGTTACTGCTATCACTGTTGCTGCTGTGGGAGCTACTGCCTCAGCTATTGCCTTGTCTAGTTCTATACAGACTGCCAATGCCCTGAATAACATCTCAGCCACTGTGGCACAGGCATTGGATACTCAGACCTCTATGAATTCTCATCTCAAAGGAGGTGTTATGATAGTTAATCAATGCATAGATTTAATACAAGAACAGATTGATTCTCTTTGGCAATTAGCACAATTGGGGTGTGAGTGGAAATTGCAAGGTTTGTGTGTTACTTCCGTGCAATATCAAAATTATACAAAAGCTGCTAATTTGTCTAGACAATTGTCAAAGTTCCTCTTACAGGATTGGTCGGCTGAATTTGAAAATTTGATGAGAGAGCTGAGAGCGACAATCGTCCACATCAACTCCACTCGGGTGGATTTGAGCCTGGCTACTGGTTTTACTTCCTGGATACAGACGGCTATGGATCATCTTAAGGAGTGGGCGGGCGTAGGCTCTTTGGCGATATTAATGATATTAGCCTCTCTGTTTTGCCTATGGTGCATCTACAAAATGAGAATCACACAAAAGCGTAATGCAGCCATGATTATACA
>CAJQZJ010013280.1:0-12644 GCA_907164525.1 Lophiomys imhausi
AAAAAAAAAAAGAAATGAACAAGGATTGGAGATAAAGACCTTAAGTGCTCTTTGCCTGTTGTCCACATACACTATCTATACAACATAAGAAATTCTTACTTTTACCTAAAGACGTCTCTTTAATAACACTGTTTTAAAATTATATAATATTTAAATTAATTTTGAAAATTCTACATATATGTACAATAAAGTTTGATCATATTCACCCACACACTTCTAATTCTTCTCAGATCCACCACCTTCATCTACTCCTAATTTTGTGTATTCCTCTTTTTGGATATTTAGTCCACTGATCCCAATTTGTGCTGCTCATGTTTTGATGGATGCACTAAATCATGATCAACTCAAAAGTGGCCACACTCTTAAATAAATATGACTCTTTGTCTTCCCAAGTTAAAAAAAGAATATGTTTGTTAATTATATGTATGAAGAATACATGCTTTTGTACAAATATTTATAAAAATAAATAATGTCAGCTCAAATTAAAAAAGAAAAACTCTGAGGCTGACCTCATCCTAGAATTATCTCTTAGTACTCTGTGTGAAACAAGACTCGTATGTTTCCCCTCTTGTTTGCTGTGTGAATGTCAGCTATTGTTCAATTTATAAAAGAATCAGTTGGGCTTCTAGGGGCCTTTCACCAGCCCATACACTTGTCCACACCTCTCCTTAAAGCCCTTCCCTTTCCCCTTTTGAGTGCTGAAAGCCTTTCCTCACACCACGCTTCTTTAACAAGGAGATCCCCCTCCTGATTTCTAAAATAGAGGATTACAAGGATGACATCTGTAGGTTTTCCATACAGAAGTCAGAGAGGTTCAGAAGATGCTACAAAGATGGGAGGGCACTGAACTGTCCCTCATATGCAGGCCATCTGTTTTTCTGGTATTAGTTGGAGCTTCCTTTGCTGCTCCATAAGAACTTTTCATAATTCACTTATCTCTACGTCTGTGCTGTCACTCACCACAATCCGCCAGATAGTTCTCTCCTATTGCTTCAGTTAGGTTTTGTATGATCCAGAGACTTAGGCTAGGCATGATATCCTCTGAATCCTCTATAAGTTGCAACAGGCCTTGGTCTCCAGACTTTTGACCTCAGCCCAGGTACCTGGTCATTCCTTCTGCCACAGGGCCTAGCCAGAGAACAAGTGAATAGTGTGTTGTATGAAAAATAGAGCACTGTGGATGGATTCCCAAGGAGCCAGAAAACCCAAGGCAGGGAAAGAGGATTCCACAGGGAGATGTGTCCAGATGGCTGGAGATGAACAAGAGAAACAAAAGGCCATTAAGCAGTGACTCCAAAAAGGAGCAATGGTATCACCTGATATATACCACAGACAACAAAACCAGCTGCAGAGGAACTGGATCTGTGGGACTTGGAAATCAGAGGCCCCTGCAGGAAGTCAGAAAGAGAAGTTCTAGGGAAGGGGTATGAGTGCCAGCCAGATGTCAGTGATCCAAAGACAGGATGATGGTGGCAATGACTGTATACCAACAGAAAGTACACAGTGCCACTCAAATATATATGGTCCCAGTACTTCAGTGACATTGTGCAATGAAGATTCTGGGTAGGCGTACAAGGAACAGGTGACGAGACCTCATTCAATAGTCTCACAGGGGTAAAGGCAAAGTGTTCCACCAAGGAGACATTGAAATAGTTCTTTGTTGTCCTTTGTATTCCACAGAGCAAATGGATTCCCAGTAAGAGTTCATCTCTGAACTGATCATGGATATCAAAAGGGAAGTGTGTGCTTTATTCTGTCTAGAGTTTTCACAAGTATAAGTAAAATAAGTTCAATGTACACTAAAAGGCTCTATGTATGTATGAAACACTATAGTATATACTGCATTCATTTATGCATATATATAGCATATGTTATATTAAAATGTCATATGTATGGCAAATAATACAAAGATCAGGTGATTCCAGCAGAATCAATAACACTCAATCACACTCACTATTTTCCTCTCTTTTGACTCACTTCTGCCCACAGCTCTGGTCAAAAATAACACTTGCAATTCCAATCCCAGAAGAGCAGGGTTATGTTCCTTGCTTCTGCATCAGTATGTGGAGTACACTTAACTGATACCTGGAAGGTACCAGAGCATCCATCAGCTGGAACTTGGGAGCAGAGGCCCCTCTCCCAGCCACTCCTTGGTTAGTGGAGAGTGGACAGACAGAAAAATAGGGAAAATTTTCCACTGAAGAGTGATGATCCATTTATTATTACTGCAAACCCTTACAATACTGGCTAATATGGTAACTATTTTGTAGCATTCTCTAAATAAAACACTAAGTAGAGCTTTAGATTCAGAAACAAGGGTGTGTAAGGATGATCGTATTCCATTATTCTTTTCAATCAAGCAACAACATTCAATTTTGTTTGAAATACTTCATGTGTTTCCTCTTAAATCTGGAAAAAATAACTTCAAACTCTTTATTTTTAAATATTCAATGCCCACCTTGTTTCTGAGTTAACTTTTATGAGTGTGCATGCATGTTCATGTATTTATACATATATGCATGTGCACATATGTGGAAACTAGAAAACAAACTTGGGTGACATCCTCAAGAATATCATCCACCTTTTTTTGAGACAAGATCTGTTATTGGTCTGGAACTCACCAGTTAAGTTAGATGGGCTGTCTAACAAGCCCTAGCAGTCCATCTGTCTCTTCCTCCCCTGTGCTGGGCTTACAATGGCATTACACCATGACCAGCATCTGTATCTGAGCTCTGAGGATCAAACTCAGGTCTGTATTCTTTGTAAAAACAGGCTCTTTACACCTGTCTTTTTATTGGCATGTATTTCTTGCAATAGTGATAAGATTCATAAAGACATCTTCACACATGTGCTTCACATACTTTAACCATATTCACCTCCTAACTTCTCTTTTCTCCTTCCTCCCTCTCTCATTACTCCCCCTGGTTCCCACAAACAATCTCACTTCTATCACGTTCTATACACATAGGTGATTTTATGTACCAATGTAAAGGCTAAACCCACAAATGAGAGAAAACATGCATCATATGCCTTTCTAAGTCTGGTTGGTTTCACTTCAGGATGATATACAGTTGCAGTCATTTCCCTGAAAAAAATAACATAATTTCACTTTTCTTCATAGACAATCTTTTCACCAAAAAAAGACTTTCTGCAATAATCAATAAGAATACACCCAAATTGTGTGTCCCAGAATTAAAGGAAGAGAACCATACATGTAAAGGTACTACAACTGAGATCATATTTTTTTTTTTAAGTAAAACAGAAGCAGCTTTCTTCCATTTCAAGTCTTGGGAGACAAAATGGAAGGGCAGAGGGAGAATTCTTCACAACCCATCCAATGCAGCTATATACAAGAGGCAGAGACAAGCACAGTCTCACGGTTCAGATCAAGATGATGAAGTAAGAATGACGAAATCCTTGCAAACTTCAACCTCACAGGGTTCTGATGAGGACTAAACAGTTAAGACACTGGATAGTGACAAATGCCCAAGTACCACACAGCATTATTCCCTACAACAATTGCTACATCTATGCTGTGGGTGGGCGAGTATTATTGTTGGAAGCCCTGCAAGAAAATCTAAGCTTCAGAGTTTTAGCTTGATTCACAGAACAAAGCCACGTGAGTATCGTTTATCTTTGGAGCTGTGGACAGAGGAGTCGAGGTATCCGGACAGTGAGAGAGTGTTTTTCTTGTTGGCCCATATTTCAACTCAAATGAACTTTGTATTTATTGGCATAACCCAAAAAGCAATATGGTACTTTGGAAAAGGAAATAAAACACAAAAAGATTTACATTCTAGAGCAAAGAAAAGGAAAATGGAACCTACCCAAATATTTTCAGTTTAGATGAAAACCCCTTCTGGCTTTTGAATAAATTGCTCTTTAAGTAATTAAAATTCTAACTAACCTATGCTCTTTAGTAAATTCTGGTAATTTCTCCATACTTGGTTTCAAGTATTTTCTGGTTGGCATCTTTCCAAAGAGTACACCTGTGTGTTAGTTGAACAATGTCTTACTGAAAAATGAAATTAACAAATTTTGTTTGATTTGGATCTTGGTTAAAATTCTGAAGTTAGATACTTATATGCAGAGTCACATAAAGAATACTAGCTTAAATGATTCCATTGGGGACTGTAACAAGATTTCCATTGAGCTGACAGAACATTAGAATACGCTTAGCTAATGAACATGATTCATCTCTGCTTTTCTATCAAGCACAGTGTAGGGGAGGAGAAGGGTTCTGCTATTTTAGGTAAAGAAGAGGTTATTTGAACTTTCTTCTCTTTCATGCTGTGTCTTCTTAAATTTGTTCGCTTTCTGTTTCTGAACTTTAAAAAGTCCTTGATCTATTTTAATTATGAAAGCCCAGTAAAACGTTGTTTTGACTTTAAATTATTGGTCTTTAATGCCTTTGATCCCCTTTCCCATGTAAAACAAAAGTCTAACGATTCTTATTAAATGAGAGAAATAAAGTTTTCACAATAACTATTTTCATTTTATGAGGACAATTAAGGTTTTTCTTTTGCTCATTAATTATATGGGGAGTCCTAAATGTAAAAAGACAAGATTTGTTTCCTAGTTTTACTTCAGCTGTGGTTATTTTTATACAGAATTCATATATACCACTTTCCTTCTGCCTCCTCGGGAGTACAAGTATATTCAGTAAGAATCTAATGTCACTCACTATGATGGTACAGTGTCTAAACTATTATGATTTCCATTCAATTTTGTGCCAGAATGGCCTCCAAGGGGCTCCCCATCTTGCTGTCACATGTGTGAACTATCTTAGCTGCTTAACATGTGGGATTCAACCTGGCTTTGATGGAAATGAATAGTGCTGGCCTCCCTGGTTGTGTTCTGTGGGGCTCCAAACAATAACCTACTCCAAGATTGAGAGAGAAATCTCACTTTAAGATAGGAACCTTTGGATTGAATTCAGCGTACCTCCTTAGTTGCTTCTCAAATATTTTGCAAACTGCCTCAGGGAAACAAGTGGATATTTATGATTATTTAAAAGATTATTAAATCCTACAATAAAAAAACTAGAGAAAGACACAATTTAGGATATTTGAAGTACAGAAATGGGTATCTTATAATTAACAGACAACATAGACCTTATATGTGCCCCGAATAGGAAGAAATGGATAGGGAACCAAGGAAGCATGAACTGTAGGTGTAACATGGGATATATCACAAGTCCATGATCAGTAAATACCATGTCATCTTCAATGAGCATTTAAACTCACCTTGCCTTGACTCACCACTTGGTTTGAAGTAGTTGGAGGTAGCAAACGGGGAGGCAGGCTCCAGCTATGTAATTCATACTACCCTTGAGCTGTTCATCTTCCTGTCTCATCTTTCTGAGTGCTGAGACTGGAGCATACACTACCATGCCCAGCTTAGAGTGCTTTTGATTTGACAATAGTATTCATAGGACATTGCAACCCTAAGGACACCCATGCACCGAAGAACTGGTGGCCAAAGAACAGAAGTAACTCTGAAGGTCATATGTCTATCTTGTTTATAAAACTCGAAACTCGCACATGCAATCAAAGCCTAATTGTTAAGAAGATTACATGTAGCAGTCCTTGACATAGTTCTTTAACTCTCAAAGGCTGACCAAAAATATAGATTTCTAGGCATCCCTAAGAATGTCTTACAGATGTCCAGCTATCCACTTACATTCTATACAGTCTCCTACTCCTTCCCTACATTTGCAGCACTAATATCTCTGCCATCAAAGGTCCACGGTCCTGACATCACGGTGTTTCATTCCACAAGTTAGAAAGCTTAAACCACTCTAGCTCTGTGTTACCCTTTATCACACAGAGAGCAGAGACATCTAGAGTAAATAACTCTTGAAAGGGAGGGTTCTGCTATGGTCCCACCTAAAGGTAGTAAGTTAGCTGTCAAAGGATCCAAAGAACTAATTCTACCACAGGATGGTAAGGAAGGATCAACTGGGGCTTATGCCCCTCCATCGCCCACCAATTCCTTCTTTTCCTCCCTTACCCTTCACTGGCAGCTTTGATACTCAAACGTGGGGCCCATCAGCACGAGATCACCTGGGAGCTGGTTAGGCATGTAGACTTTCCATTTCACAAAGAGCAATTCTGTCAGAATCTGCATTCTGACAAGTTCCCTGTGTACAATAAAGCTGGAGAAATACCACGTATAGGTCAGAATTTGTGGGTTCTCCCACCCAGTTATACACATCCAGGATCACTTTTAGGCAGCTAGTCCATTTCTGCTTTAGGCCTTTCTTTCCTTCTTTGTCCTTCTGCATTAGACCTTTTTTTTTTTTTTTTGTACCAAAACTCTCTTTGGCAGCATTTGACTCCTCTCTCCATCCTTTTCCATTTCTGTAACCCTTTCATGTGATCCTTGCTGCTTTCTTCCTATTGACAGACTCCTGGACTTTGATTATTCTCCTCTCAGGCAGTCTGGAAATGCACCCCAAGGATTGGCTGCGACTACTTGATGGGCTCCATCCACCAACCTCTTCTTGTGCCAGATGTAATCATTCCCAGAGTGCAGAAGTTTATGGCTTGTTTCTTGTATTTCCAAATTTGCGGTCAAGATGCCCTGGTGTTGAATTGGCAAGACTGATGTCTTAAATATTTTTTCCAACCCTACTTTTTCAGACCATTTCTTCCACATTGATATATATCATTTGTATGAAAATATGAATGCAGTGAAACATGGGGATCATAGCTACTGCATCTTTAGGCAAAGTTTAATACTGAGTAATTCATTGTAACAGTAATAGGTGGAATCAGGCCCCCAAGTCTGAACATAGGTAGTTGAAGGCACTCTGGGAGTATGATTTTGATCTCTAGATATGACCAAAAGTCATATTCAAAGTTCAGAAAAGACAGAGATAACTTTTGGTAATGATGTGCAAAAAAAAAAAAATGAAATGCTTTTTTCTTGACAGTTGGAACACATAATGGTGCCACCACTCTAGAAAATGGCTTGGTGGTTCCTCAAAATGGTAAACACAGAATTATCGTATTGTTTAAGAAAGTCCACTGTTGTGAAGTTAATGAAAAAAAGTGAAAACAGACTCAGATACTTCTACACCAATGTCTACAGTACATTACTAGCATTATTCATAACAGAAAAAATTACTAGTGTTATTTACAATACACAAAATTTTCTATATGATCACCAGTAAGTCAATTAACCAGTAAGTTAATGTGGTATACACAAAATGGAATATTGCTCATTGGAAAGAATGAAATTCTAATTCATGCAACAACATGGATGAACCTTGTAAATGTTTCACTCACTAAAATTATCCAGACTCCAAAGGTGTAGTATGACTATGCCTCAAGAAATATCTAGAATGGGAAAATGTGTAGATTCATTGAGTAGATTAAAGGTCGCTATGAGTTGGTGATGGGGAAAATAGTTACTGCTGATGCATCCAGTTTCTACTTGTAAGAATGAAAATGTTTAGGGTGTATAAGGCACTGATAGGAGCTCCTCTAAAACACTGAGACATTTTGAAAAGATTTGTTGACCCAGCTTAAATACAAACTAGTTGTTGGCTGTATGGTTTTATTTATGTTTCTGAACTTCTCTGAGCATCAGATTATTCATGCTGTATTTGTTCTTTTAAGTTTTCTATGAGTACATTTAACCCACTCTGTCATACCTAAATTTCTTGAAGGTGTGATGTAGTCCCTACCTTAGAAAGCTACTGTACAGAATTATGTACATCTGGCCTATCTAATATACTTTTATAATTAATTACTATAACTAAAGGAATAATTGAATTGTTAATAACAAATTATTTACTTAAACAGAATTCAGTACCTACAAATTCTGATGAGTCAGGAAATCAGGAAGAAAAGCCAAGTGGAAGATGGAAGTGACCAGATAGTTTATGTTTGTGTGTGTGTTGTAATTCAGGAGCTGACAATAAGCAAATACATAATTAATAAATAACTCAGGACAAGATTAGTAATAACAGAAAGAGTAAGATGGGATAAGGAACCTATGAGGAACAAAGGAAGACAGGATGGTTAGGGAAAGCATCTGAAATGATCTGGGTAAGGTCTGTCTCCCCAGAAGCTTGTGATGAAAACTGACTGCTGATGTAATGGTTTGAAAAGGTGTGACAGCTAACAGAGATGAATGGCTTTCTCTAGAGATGAGATTCATCCTTATGGGGATGGATTAGTGCTCCCCAGGACCAGTTTTTATAAAGCAAATAAGTTTCTTTTTCTCTCCCTTCCGTAAGTTCTGTTTTCTCTTTGATTTTTCCACTACTCATGGGGTAACATGTGGTACTCACTAAAAGCTAAGCAGATTCTGGTGCCATGCTCTTGGACATCCAGATCCAAGAACTAAATAAACCCCATGTTTTTATAAGGAACTCGGTCTGCAGAATTCCTTTCACCAACAACAATCAGACTAAGACCGTGTCTCCTCTAAGACTTCTTGCAATTTGATCAAGAGTCATCCACACAGGATGTCATCCAAACTTAAACTTATCCTCTAACATTGCCTTGCTTAATTTCTTGTATTTTCATTTATTCTTCCCTTTTTCTTCTCTCAAACTTATCTTCTAATCCTAGAATCAACAGTGGATGAAGTTTTCTACAAGAACACACTAAATCCAGCCAGCCTCAAATCAATCCCTCTGAAGCCAATTTGCATATAACAAACTTCTTTATGTGGTCTATTGACTATACTCTACTTCCACTGACCTTTCTTTCAATGCTTTAACATGTTTGTCTTAAGTTTTATGCTTCCTAAGTGCTATTTTCTGTTTGGTCAAGGGTATTTCTTATCTCTGTGTTTCCAATAAGCATGTGTGCCTATTCACATAGGAGTCATCAAACTGATACATCGTAAGAGTTCCTATGTCATGTTTCTATTTTTTTGTTCATATCTGTTCATCTCTAAGAGTTCATTAACAGAAATTAGTCCAGTGTGTTTCAATGTGATTCACAAAGTATTCTGATAAGCTATTGGAAGCTTCTGGGCAGTAGCTTTTTACTAGGTACTTCTAGGTTCATAGAACTGGAATATAAAACTACTTTCCTCATAGTTAAGGACTGCAGGACCACGTCACACTCGTTTAGGGGCTCAGAGAGGTTGGGTCAACATAGCCACACATGCAGACAGGGACCTCAGCACAGGTTTTCTGACTCCACCATCAATGCTGAAGTCACAAGACACAGTTTGCTCATATGCTGCCTGATTTGGACACCCAAACTGTCTTTTCTTGTCACCATTACCACTCTAAGGAGCAAGAAGCTTGTTGAATGAATAAATCGGGTTTTTGACCTTTGTCGATGAGTTTAACCCCAGCATCAAGAAAAACAAAAGAAAATTAAGCTAAGTCCAAAATAATAATAAAAACTAGGATTAGGAAATCGTTGAGCAAACTAACAAAGAAACACCCTCCCTAAGAACACTTAAGTCAGTACCTCTCCATTGGAGTAGATTTTGTATTCTCATTGGAAAGATCTCAATGTCTAGAAACAAACTTGGTTGCCATACTCAGGGAAAGGGTGCTATTGATATCTGATGGGGAGAAGCCAGGGCGGCTACCAAATATTCTACAGGGAGGAACTATCTCAGCCCCAAATGTTCATTGTCTTGAGGTTGAAAATCCATGTTTTCCAAAACTGCTTATTTGGGAAGTTAAAACACGGTGGGCTTTGAAGACTGGCACTGATCTTGAAGCGATCAGTCTTCACTGAACAGTATAATGTACATTTTGCCATTTAGACCCACATGCCTATTTCAGAAAGGAGTCTAGGTTCACATTTGGAACTTTCTTGGCCTAAAAACTTGGGTGGGTTTCTGTTTGTCTACTGTTTTCTCTGGCACCCCTCTGAAATATTCATTCAGTAATAGGATGAGTAAAATTATGGGTAGACCACTTCACCACAGGGGACAGTTATGAGATTTAACTATTTCTCAGCATCCACTGTCTTCCCTGGTATCCAATCTACTAGAAGTTTCTCCTTGAAGAAAATGGTGCTAACTAGAGGGTTACAAAGATTAATGTTAATTCAATTTCTACAATGGACACAGTTCCCACGCCTCCTCAATAACTCTCCCTATCTTTCCACACTTTTGTATTTAATTTCCTCTTAAAAGTCAGGGCAAAATGAAACTCCTTTGAACTTGAGACACTTAACATTCTCTTCCATAAAGACAGCCCTTGGGTTGCCAAAAAACTCTGTGGTTCTTCTGGGACTGTTGCATTTGTTCATTTATTTGATTAATTCATCATTTTCTAAGACTGATATTACACATGTGGAAAGAAGACATGATTCAGCCCACAAGATGCTCAAAGTATCTCGCATGTACATTCCATGAATATGCACATGTGTGTGACTATTAAGCTATGATATGTTATATGTAAACACTGTGTTCTGTGACTAAGAATTGGATGAAGGGTGGAGTATCTCTCTCAAGAAGAAGAGGCATGGGAACAGGGCCTTGAAGGTTGAGGTTTGTTGGCTTCTTTGTTTGCTTGGATTTTTCTTTGTTTAGCTGCAGGTTTGCTTTTAGGTAGAAGGAAATCACATGAACAAAAATGTAGGAACAGAAGAAGGCCTGATTGTTAACTATTTGAATGGTGGGACAGCCCCAGCACAGTGTTCTACAAGAGTTTTGAATTCAGGTGGCATGAACACATTTGTGTTTGGAGAGGACCATTTTAGGTATTATGACACTCACCTATAACCCCAGTATTCAAGAGGCTATGGTAGCAGGATGATCACAGGTGTGAAGCTAGCCTCAGCTACAAAGTGGGACCCTGTGTCAAAACATAAAATATTCAAGAGTCATCACTATTCAAAAACTTGTATTTTTAAAGATGCATTTATTCATGCATTTCATGTGTATGAGTGCTCTATCTTCATGCACACCAGAAAAGGCAATCATATCTCACTATAGATGGTTGGGATCCACCATGTGGGTGCTGGGAATTGAACTCAGGACTCCTGGAGAAGCACTTGGGTGCTGTTAACAGCTGAGTCATCTCTCCAGCCCCCCAAAAAACTTACATTTTAAAGGATGAATGTAATTGCTGATGTATTGAATAGAGTTTCACAAGTGGCTTTATGCATTTTGTAAAGGACCAGGTGAGCTAGAGATTGAATTTCTAATTTCTTAGCAGACAAGAAAAATAGGAGACTTCGTTCTGTCCTTCAAGAGGTACAGGCCAAGCATGCCTTGCAATAGATAGGTCAGCCATAAAAAGGACAGTCATTTAGAGCCCTGGGCGGCTCTGTTTGTCTTCTCTCAGGATTGATAAATTAAAGCGTGGTGCTAGGTTTCGGCTTTGGAACTTGGCTTCTTCCCTCCAATGGATGATGATGTTGGACTAGACTCTGAATTCGGAAGTTCTCCAGTGACAATGACCAACAATGGCATGCCTTCTGTGCTGACTCTCTCCCCTAATACACAGACTGACACATGGAAGAGAGGGTTCTCATGAAATAGAAACTTGCATTGGTTATCCAGAACACTACCATCAATCTAGAATGACCCCATGACTTGATGCATATTTGAGTGAGGCGTTGACATTTATTATTTGCTCCAATAAGAGTTTATTATTATTTCACAATGCTGATTTTTTTTCCTCATATCCAAACTTAAAAGTTCGGCCCATTTGCTGCACTCTAAAGAAAAGTCATCCTAATGTTCACCATATTAATTTTTTTAAATAGTCTTAATTCCATCATTTGTAACAGCCTATAAATTTTAACATATGTTCATTTTCTTATACTTTGAGTTTTAATTTTTTTCTCCTGATGTTTTAATGATAAATAGTATTGATGATAAGCCAGGAGACTTGAATTTCAGTCTGAACTCTGGATATAAAACCAGAAAACATTAGGTCAATTTGTCCCTCTTAAGTTCAGATTCCTTACCACACCTTGAAAAGACAGTGTTTCTCTGAGACACTTGCCCCATATGACAGTTGTGAGTTTGGGGCACAAACCATGTCCATGAATGCCATCTAAAACCCACCACAAGGCAGAGATCATGAAAGGAAGTGTCAACATTTCCATAGATATCTCCTATTAGACAGCAGGGAATTCCAATATGCTTGGTTTATTTTTATTGTGATTCATAATGTTGGCCTTTACATGTTTCGCATTGCTAGATGCAATTTCAAAACAACCTGGCACCACTGCCTATGCCTTCTTCAATATGTCTAATCAGCTACAAAGATGACAACTTTCCCACCAGAGGATCAAAGTCTTAACTGCCACTGCTCCATATTGAAATCTACTCAGATTATAAATTTTATGGTAATTGATCATCATCTAAACCATTTCAGATCAAAGAGATTTGCCAGTGTGTCCTCATACATTGTTTTCTACTGTCTGAGTATTCTTTTCCACCCACAAATATGTATTGAGAAACATGCTTGTGGAGTGTAATTACAAAGACCCACACAGCTTCTGTGAGCAAAGAAGTGAGTTAGAGCAAACACTGAAGAGCATACCTATAGACTGAATTTTAGGATAATATTATCGGAACATTGTTCCTATTTTTATTTTTTGTTTGCATTGACATGTGTGTATGTGTGTTTGGAGATGCCTATGTGTATAGGGATGTGTGTGTGTGTGTGTGTGTGTGTGTGTGTGTGTGTGTGTGTGTGT
>CAJQZJ010013282.1:0-12657 GCA_907164525.1 Lophiomys imhausi
CCCCCCCCCCTTTCTGGTAAAGAAGCCAGGCACTAATGATTACAGGCCAGTCCAAGATTTAAGAGAAGTCAATAAGAGAGTTCAAGATATTCATACAAATGTGCCCAACCCTTATAACCTTCTTAGCTCGCTTCCACCAGAAAGGAATTGGTAATCTGTTCTAGATTTAAAGGATGCTTTTTTCTGCTTGAGTTACATCCGGAGAGTCAACCCATCTTTAGTTTTGGATGGAGAGACCCTGACAATGGACTAGTGGGACAATTGACTTAGATCAGATTGCCACAAGGATTCAAAAACTCCCCTACCCTCTTTGATGAGGCTCTTCATTGGGATCTGGTCTCCTTCAGAGCTGAAAATTCTCAGGTAACATTTTTGCAGTACGTAGATGATTTACTCTTGGCAGTATCAACTAAACCTGAGTGTCTCCAAAGAACCAAGAGAGTGCTGGCGGAACTTGGTGAGTTGGGGTATTGGGTTTCTGCTAAGAAGGCTCAGTTGTGTAAAACCAAGGTCACCTATCTGGGATACATCCTGAGAGATTGAAAGCAATGGCTGACGGAAGCCAGGAAAAACACTGTCACCCAGATTCCTGTCCTGACCACCCCATGCCAGGTAAGAGAATTCCTGGGCACTGCTGGTTTTTGTAGACTATGGATTCCGGGTTTTGCTATGCTGGCAGTCCCCTTATTTCTCCTCACCAAGGAGAAAGGAGGGTTCACCTGTACCTCTGAACATCAGAAGGCCTTTGAAGATATCAAAAAGGCCTTGTTAATGGCACCAGCTTTAGCCCTACCGGACTTAACCAAGCCTTTCACTCTATATGTAGATGAAAGGTCAGGGGTTGCCAGAGGCATTCTTACTCAGACTTTAGGACATTGGAAGAGGCCAGTGGCCTACTTATCTAAGAAACTGGATCCTGTTGCAAACAGATGGCCCATGTGCCTGAAAGCTATTGTGGCTGTGGCCTTACTTGTCAAAGATGCTGATAAACTGACTTTGGGACAGCAGATTTCCATGGTGGCACCCCATGCTCTTGAAAGCATTATCTGACAGCTGCTTGACCAGTGGATGACTAATGCTAGAATGACCCACCCATGGTGTGTGCCTCCTTCCTGGTGCTCCTGGTTGGAATGCTTTCTTCTTCCCGCTGCTAGCTGGAATGCTTTAATCCTCTGTCTAAAGTGCAGGCTTCCTGTTAGGAAGTCCCACCTTTCTCTGTCTTTGTCCAATCTCAGGCCTCAGCATTTTATTTAACCCATCAGAGTCAAGGTAAGTAACAGACAGCAAACATGACCAATTAACATTTAGAATGCTTAACACTACCCCAACAACCAGAGCCTATTATTGACTGAGAGGGTGATATTTCCCCCCTCTTCCCCGCCATCCTGAATCCTGCTACTCTACTACCTGAGGCCAATGACTCTGCTCCCGTTCACTGCTTCCCTGACATCCTGGCAGAAGAGACAGGTCCCAGAAGTGACCTAAAGGACCGACCCTGGCCAGGAAGCCCAAACTGGTATACTGATGGAAGCAGCTTCATGGTTGAAGGTAAGTGGATGGTGGGAGCTGCACTGGCAGATGGGAGGCAAGTGATTTGCATTAGCAGCCTGCCAGAAGGAACTTCTGCCCAGAAAGCTGAACTTATTGCGTTAACAGAAGCCCTGAAGATGGCAGAGGGAAAGTCCATCGAAATTTATACTGATAGCAGGTATGCTTTTGCCACCGCCCATGTGCATGGGGCAATATATAGACAAAGAAGCCTGTTGACATCAGCAGGGAAAGACATTAAAAATAAAGAAGAGATTCTGAGCCTCCTTGAGGCTATACATCTGCCAAAGAAGGTGGCTATTATCCACTGTCTTGGACATAGAAGGCACAGGATGCAGTGGCTAAAGGAAATCAGATGACATATCTAGAAGCCAAACGAGCAGCCCAAGGGACAATGATCTTAACCACCCTTGGTTCTAAAGATATCAGAGAAACCAGTATCAGGTATACCCCTGAAGAATTGCAGGCCATAAAGAAACTAGGGTTGGCTGGAAAATCACCTTGTGGGATGGTTAAAACAGAGGATGGTAAACGAGTCCTGCCTCAAAGAGAAGGATGCAAGTATGTCACCAATTTACACCATCTGACTCACCTATGAGAAAAGAAACTAAAAGATGTGGTAAGGTCCTCTGACTATTATGTAATTGGACTTTCTGATTTAACAGCGGAGATAGTCAGGAACTGCAAAGCTTGTGCTCTGACTAATGCCAGACCTTCCATGTATAACCTGGGAAAAAGATGACTCCGGGGTGATAGACAGGGAGCCTATTGGGAAGTGGATTTTACAGAAATTAAACCAGCTAAATATGGAAACAAATATCTTTTAGTTTTTATATATACATTTTTCAGGGTGGGTAGAGGCCTTCCCTACAAGGACTGAGACTGCTAATGCAGTGGCTAAGAAGATTCTTGAAGAAATTTTTCCGAGATTTGGAATACCCAAGGTAATTGGGTCTGATAATGGACCTGCTTTCATTGCCCAGGTAAGTCAGGGACTGGCCACTCAACTAGGGATTAAATGAAAATTACATTGTGCCTATCATCTCCAGAGTTCAGGACAGGTAGAATGGATGAATAGAATCCTAAAAGAGACCTTGACTAAATTAGCCTTAGAGACCGGCGGGGAAGACTGGACAGCCTTCCTTCCTTTTGCCTTGTTCCAGGTCAGGAACACCCCAGGATGGTTTAAGCTGACACCTTATGAGATTCTCTGTGGGGGCCCTCCTACTTTACTGAGGCAGGCGGAGTATTTGATCCTAATGTTGTCCTTTCTAACCCCTTGTTCACCTGCATGAAAGCCCTTTAAGCAGTTTGGCATGAGGCCTGGGAGTAGCTCAGGGAGGCTTATGAAGCTGGACACCTGAGCGTGCCTCATCAGTTCCAGGTTAGAGAAGCCGTACTCGTCCAGTGCCATCGAGCTGGGAACCTTGAGCCTCACTGGAAGAGATCATACCTGGTGCTCCTGACCACCCCCACTGCAGTGTAGGTAGAGGGCATCTCTGCTTGGATCCACGCCTCGTACATGAAGAAAGCTCCTGAACCTTCCAAGGATGAATCGAGATTGAAAAAGACTGTGGACCCTCTTAAGCTACACCTGTGTCGCAGGTGCTCTCCAGATGGGGAATGACAACTCCCATGCCTCTCAAAAACTTACTTGGCAGGTAGCTTCCCAAACTGGGGAAGTCGTATGGTCAATCTCTAAGGTAGCCCCCTCCCTTTCCTGACTTCTGCCAGCTAGCTGCGGGCCTGGAACAGTGGGATATTCATGAGGCAGACCCCCAGAACCTCCCTGAGAGGGACCCTCGATGAAGACACCTTAAAGGGCTAGGAGCAAAGTTCGGGTGTGGGAGGCCAGAGGGACACGGTGGGCTGGCTCAACAAGATTTTTACATCTGTCCAAGGGAAGGTAGGGACAGGAGTGTGGCTAGGTGGTGTGGAGGATGTTGGCTCTGTTTAACTTCTGGACCCCCTTACTATGAGGACATCGCCATGTTGGGTACTTTTAATAACACCACCAACCATGACGCCTCCTCATGACATGAAAAGAACAAACTGACCCTAACTGAAGTATCAGGGAAAGGGACTTCTTTAGGAAACCCACCTGCTACCTATGAACATTTATGCAATGAAACCCTGAGGTCTCCAAAGACTTCTGATACCAGATACTTATATCCTGGCATAGATTAAATGGTGGGCCTGCAGCACAGGATTAACCCCCTCTGTTGTCGCTAATGTCTTTAATGATGTCAAAGATTATTGTATGTTCATACAGCTTATGCCTAGAGTACTCTATCTCCACACAGATGCCTTTGTGGATGAGTTTGGTTTCCTCCCTAAGCAATTTAAGAGAGAGCCTATTTCCCTGACTTTAGCTGTACTTTTAGGATAAGGTGTAGCACTGGAACAGCTGCCCTAATACAGGCCCCTCAGTGCTTTCATCAATTAAGAGTAAGTGCCGTACGGATTTTAATGCTGAGACAACAATATCAAGGGTTATGGGGATATGATAATGAGTTTGATGAAACAGATGTATAGGTTTTAAGATTAGAACAACGGACTAAAAGAAGTGGGGAATGAAAGGAATGAAAATTTTAGAGACCCCCTTGACAGGAGCCAGGCCAGCTAGGTTCTAGGAACTTAGTTGATCATAAAAAGAGTGGAACCAAGAATGAAGGTCAATCGAGTCATGAGCCCGGGGTTTCAGGAACTGGCTGACCACAAAGTAGATGGCAAAATAAGATTAGATTCATTCCTGAGAAAAACAAGTATAGGGTGTGTTTTCTGCTGACTAACTAAATAATGAGTTGGTACTTTCCACTTGTGATTTCCCCCACCCCCTTAATTTTTGGTGCTCCCCCTATAAAACCCTCACCCCCATGCAGCTAAGGGTCGCAGCTCCTCTACCTCTGTGTGGGTTATGAGTTGTGTCCTCAGCATGCTGACCGCCCTGAAATAAACCTCTTGAGACTGCATCAAGATGGTCTCTTGCGAGTTTTTGGGTGGCCGTGATATCCCGAGTGTCGGGTGAGGGACTTCCCTCTCCCAAGTCTTTCAATACCAAGTAGGCAAAGCAGCAAGTCGTAGGCAGAGTGGTGGGAGAAAGAAACTGAAAGTCTACACATTCAAATGCAACCATGAAGCAGAAAGAGAAAACTAGAAGTGTTATAAGGCTTTAAACTCTTGAAGTCCACCTCTAATGGCTTACTTCTTCTATCAAGGCCTCTCCCCCTAAACAACCCAAACTCTGCCACCTACTAGAGAGCAAGTACTCAAATGCATGAGCCTATGAAGGACATTGTTCATTAAAACCACAACAAATGACTTGGTCTTGTGCAAGTCTTGTATTGGCAAACATATCTGCACAATGAGTTTTTAATCAAGTAGAGGAACTGACCACACAAGTGATACTCTGAGGAGATACTCTAAATGTATAGAAAATATAAGGATGAAGCAAAAAGAATATTTCATGGGACATCTACTTGCAGCTAACCAGCCTTAGTGAGTAGTGGCCCTTGGCAGTCATAGCACAGAGAAGCCATACCCACTCTGTGTAACTTTTAATAGCCAGTACAATCCTGGTTGTAAAAGAACTCCCTAGGGCAGAAAATTGATTTTTATAAATACACACCAGTCTCAAAGAGTAGTTTTGTGGAAAATCTGAGAGGCCAGAAAGCATTCAAGAGGGCCAGCTCCATCATTTTTATGCTGTCTCTGGATCTTGGAGTCATAGCTGTTGTATGCTGGTGTCATATGCTTCTTCCATACATAGGGAGTGTGAGCCCAGGCAAGCACCCAGTGGTTTCAAAGCTTACATGCCTTCCTTCCTCCACCGAGAGGAAGATTCAACAATTCTTCTATTAAGTAACAACTAACTATAAAGGCACAGAAAAAGTCTCTGGCCCAATTGGTCTTGATTCCCAATTCTTCATGTGAGCAGGTGGAACATTGACTGGAAAATTCCTCTGGAGATGTTAGATTGAAACAGAAGCTGGGACAATATGTCAAACGTGGGCTCCTCTTCAATAATGAAGCAGGTCTGGCTTAGCATAAGGAAGCAGCCACTGGCTGCTGTAGAAGGGCTACTAAAGCCACCTGGAACTGGCACATAGACTGTAATGATCATGTCACATACAGCCTCCTCCTAAGGAGATCCCAAAGCAATTGTCAAAACCATACTTCATTTCAGATTTTTAGCAAGATGACTTCTTTTATTTTTTTTCTTCCATACCACCAGGTTCTGTCATTGGTTTTTGTATTTTTATGAGTTGGGCAGGTAAAGCACATGTACTTAAGAAACACCTGGCTTCATTCATTACCTGTGTGGGTGTAGTTATTCAATGATTCACTGAAAATTAAGCTTCAGTCTTCCCCATTTGTATCTGAGTGTTGATAACAATACTTATCTGAACCAATTAGAAATAAACAGAACATCTGAATCTAGCTGATTGAAACCAAAAATAAAACATTAGCTTAGGTGGGTATACTGCCCTGAGTTAAGGCTGCTGACCTGGTGATCCTTGATAAGAATGCTAAGCCATGTCCTGTTTTTCTGGGTTTTACAAGGTTCATTAAGGGTCTATCCTACCCCTAGGCTTTATGTGGAGTAAACAAAACACCTATCCAAATAGGAAATGACAATCAATTTAACATTCAAATGCCTTAGCAACAGAGATTTTTCTCCAGGTAAACCAAAGATAAGAACTTAGCTCTCATTATTTTGTATTGAGCCATTCTTTATCCATTCTGAACTGGCAAAAAATGGAAAATATAGATTAGCTTCCCATGGGTCCTTAATGCTCCTTTGTAAACTGGGCCTGTTTGTGATAGTTTACTGTCATCATCAATCAGGACACCAGAAAAAGGTAGGACTTGGCAACATAGGGTCAAGATAAAGCTAGGGGCTATCCTTTGGATAAATGTCATCTCAAAGGCCTGTCTGACAAAGACTTAGTCAACAATCTGCAGTATTTATTAGTGGTGTTGGAACCTTTCAAAGATGAGGTCTAGAGGGGAAAAAGAACTTTGTGGAAATTCCAGAAGGGAGTACAGGGATCCTGAGCCCCTTTCTCTCCTCCCTTTACCTCCCCTTTCACCCTCTGCTATCCTCCCTCCTTCCCCCATTCCCTCCTCTCCCATCCATTTCTTTCCCCTCTGTTTCTTCCCTGTCTCCTCTCTATCTCTTTCTTCCATTCACCCCTTCTGCTCTCACTCCTACTGTTTCCCATACCCCTTCTATTTTCCTCTCTCCTTTCCCCTCCCCTATATTCACCTCTGTTTCCTCTATCTTCTTTTCTCTCACTCAGATATCTGAAGAAATAACCAACTACTTTGCTTTCAAACCATTTATTTGCAGAGGGATCAAAGCACAGCCATTCATTGCATAGCTTAAGAATGAGGACACATTGTAAGAAATGCATTGCTAAGCAATTCTATCCATCATGTGTGAACACCACTTATCTAGACATCTATGGTAAAGCTCAGTTTGTGATGTGGCCTTTTGATGTTACCAAAAAACATGGTGGCGAGAGAAAGGTTGCTACCCTTGGAAATGAGCGGGAGATCTGCTGCAAAGTGCCTTCAGACCACAGATCGCAGTCTGTGACGTCACCGGCCAGTTTCCAAGCCCCGGGAGCAGCAAGGCTACTGCAGCTGAACTGCAGACTTACCCGCTACAGGAACCAACCCCGGGAAAACTGCTAGATATTTGAAACGGTCCATATATCAGTCTTATGTACTAGTACAAACCCTTCCAGCGGGGAATCAGAGCTTACTTGTAAACAGCCCCGCCACCTGAATTAATTAGGTCCCCACCTGGGAGGCAGGACTGAATGACTCACCTTATAGGGGTGGAGTAAGGCAACTCCTACACCACAGTGCCACCTTTGGACCCAAGTCCAGAAGACAGCAAATTCCACATGGCCAGAGGCCAGAGACAAAAAAAAAAAAAAAAAAAAACAGAGCGAAATGTCTCCAACAAAAGAAAGCAACGCTATTCCGTCCAGCCCGAACCACCTCACCACAACTGAAACACATGAAAACGATGACAATTCTACAGTATGGAAAGTGATAAAGTTCCTTCAAGAAAACTTAAAACTATGAAGGAATTCAAAGAAGCCACAATCTTACAAGTCAAAACAATGGATAACATCATTAAAGAGCTCCAAGCCAAGGTGACCCAGCTTGAACAGGAAAAGGATAAAGCAATGAAAGATCTCCAGACAAAAACAAGCAAACTGGAGAAGGAAATGTACAAAACGAACACTACCATTCAAGACATGAAAATAGAAATGGAAACAATAAAGAAAACACAGTCAGAGTTAAAAGAGGAAATGGAGAATCAAGAGAACAGGAACTACGGATGTGAGTATGAAAAATAGAATGCAAGAGATGGAAGACAGGATCTCAAGCATGGAAGATTCGATGGAAGAAATCAGTACAACATCCAAAGAAAATGAGAAACCTAAAAAATCTCTCACCCACAACATCCAAGAAATCAAGGACTCAATGAAAATGGAACCTAAGAATAATAGGCATAGAGGAAAGAGAAGACTCCTGACTCCATGGTCCAGGAAATATCTTCAACAAAATCATAGAAGAAAACTTCCCAAACCTAATGAAAGATATGCCAGTAAAAATCCAAGAGGCTTACAGAACACCAAACAGATTAGATCAGAAAAGAAACTCCTCTCGCCACATAATAATAGAAACTCCAAATGTAGAGAACAAAGAAAGGATAGTAAAAGCTGTAAGAGAAAAAGGCCAAGTCACATACAATGGCAGACCCATCAGAATCACACCTGACTTCTCCTCAGAAACTTTAAAAGCTAGAAGGGCCCGGACAGATGTCCTACAAGCCCTGAGAGAAAGTAGGTGCCCAGCCAGACTACTATATCCAGCAAAACTCTCTATCAACATAGAAGGAGAAAAGAAGATATTCAATGACAAAATCAAATTCAAACAATATCTCCTCACAAACGCAGCCCTACAGAAGATCCTAGAAGGAAAATTCCAACCCAGAGAAGATAACTACACCCAAGAAAACAGAGGAAATAGAAACCTCCACAGCAACTTAACAAAAGAGAAACACAAGACAACCAGCTAAACCAAAATAATGGGAAATAACAACCACTGGTCACTAATATCCATCAACATCAATGGACTCAACTCGCCAATAAAAAGACACAGACTTACAGACAGGATCCGTAAACAAGACCCATCTTTTTGCTGTATACAAGAAACACACCTCACTATTGAGGATAAACACTACCTCAGAGTAAAGGGCTGGGAAAAGGTTTTCCAAGCAAATGGACCCAGGAAACAAGCTGGAGAAGCCACCCTAATATCAAACAAAATAGACTTCCAATTGAGGTTAATAAAAAAAGACAGAGAAGGGCATTACATACTCATTAAAAGAAATATCCACCAAGAGGTCATCTCAATATTGAACATCTATGCCCCAAATACAAAGGAACCTACATTTATAAAAGAAACACTTCTAAAACTTAAATCGCACATTGATCCAAACACTTTAATAGTGGGAGACTTCAAAACCCCACTCACAACTCTGGACAGGTCATCAAGACAGAAGCCAAACAGAGAAATAATGAGTCTGAAAGACCCCTGAAATGGGGACACCGCCCCTGGGGCCCAGCGTCCAAGGACAGAGACCAAGACCACCGGATGCAAGTTCAAGAGGCAACTTTATTGTTTACACAGGCGCCTGCGGACGCTACAGCCTTCGGGTGACTGAGCGTGCCGGGCTAGAGTAAAGGTTGATTATATAGGGTTGGGGTGGCAAGAAGCGGGCTTACAGAAGCAGATGCATGGTTACAGGGTTCTCATTGGTTGATTTAAATGAGGCCATGGGTTTAGGTTAGGGACAAGCTTGGCATTTCTGAAATCAGACAAGGCTACCGTTAGCACACTCTGGACTTTCTGATAAGGCTGCCGTTAGCACACTGGACGTTCTGTTAAGCCTACTTTTCTATTGCCAGTGAGTCAGCCCCCAATTGTCTGACCACAGATATCCTGTCTTTGCTGGCCTCACCCAGCATGGAAGTCCCCAAGCATCAGATATCTTGTCTTTGCTGGCCTCGCCCAGCATGGAAAGTCCCCAAGCAACAGATATCTTGTCTTTGCTGGCCTCGCCCAGCATGGAAAGTCCCCAAGCAACAGATATCTTGTCTTTGCTTGCCTCGCCCAGCATGGAAAGTCCCCATCTTAAGCAGCAGCATGACTGAAATGGCAGCTAACAAATAGGCATGCTTAGCCGGGGGTCTTTCAAGTCTAACAGAGATCATGAACCAAATGCACCTAACAGATATCTACAGAACGTTTTACCCAAACACAAAAGAATACACCTTCTTCCCACCTCACGGAACCTTCTCCAAAATCGACCATATAGTTGGACACAAAGAGAGCCTCAACAGATACAAGAAAATTGAAATAACCCCTTGTATCTTATCAGACCACCATGGAATAAAGCTGGACTTCAATAGCAAAAGAATCAACAGAAAGTCTACACTCACATGGAAATTGAACAACTCTTTACTAGAGGACCACTGGGTCAGGGAAAAAATAAAGAAGGAAATCAAAGACTTCTTAAAATCCAACGAAAATGAAGACACAACATACCCAAACCTATGGGACACAATGAAAGCTGTGCTACACGGAAAGTTCATAGCACTAAGTGCCTTCAAAAAGAAAATTGTGACAGCTCATATTAGTGAAGTAACAGCTAAACTGGGTGAATTGGAAAAAAAAAGAAGCAAACACTCCCATGAGGAACAGAAGGCAGGAGATCATCAAACTTAGGGCTGAAATCAAAAACTTAGAAACAAAAAGAACTATACAAAGAATCAATGAAACCAAGAGTTGGTTATTCGAGAAAATCAACAAAATTGACAGACCCTTAGCCAAATTAACTAAAAGACAGAGGGAGAAAACACAAATCAACAAAATCAGAAATGAAAAGGGAGAAATAACAACAGACATTGAGGAAATCCAGAAAATATTTGGATCCTACTTTAAAAATCTATACTCTACCAAATTTGAAAAGCTAAGTGAAATGGACAATTTTTTTGATAGATTCCACCTACCGAAGCTAAATCAAGATCAGATAAACAGATTAAACAGCCCTATAACCCATAAGGAAATAGAAACAGTCATTAAAAATCTCCCAACCAAAAAAAGCCCAGGGCCAGATGACTTTAGCTCAGAATTCTACCGGACCTTCAAAGAGGAGCTAACACCAATACTTTTCAAACTCTTTCACAAAATAGAATCTGAAAGAACATTGCCAAACTCATTCTACGAGGCCACAATCACCCTTATTCCTGAACCACACAACGACCCAACAAAGAAAGAGAACTTCAGACCAATCTCCCTCATGAACATAGATGCAAAAATAATTAATAAAATATTAGCAAACCGAATTCAAGAACACATCAAAAGTATCATACACCATGATCAAGTAGGCTTCATCGCAGGGATGCAGGGATGGTTCAACATACGAAAGTCTATCAACGTCATTCACCACATAAACAAGATGAAAGAAAAAAACCACATGATAATCTCGCTAGATGCAGAAAAAGCATTTGACAAAATCCAACACTCCTTCATGCTAAAAGTTCTGGAGAGAACGGGCATACAAGGGCCGTACCTAGAAATAATAAAGGCAATATACAGCAGGCCAGTGGCCAACATCAAAATAAATGGAGAGAAACTTGAAGCATTTCCTCTAAACTCAGGCACAAGACAAGGATGTCCACTTTCACCATATCTCTTCAATATAGTACTTGAAGTTCTTGCTAGAGCAATAAGACAACTAAAGGACATCAAGGGGATAAAAATCAGAAACGAAGAAGTCAAATTATCCCTATTTGCAGATGATATGATAGTATACATAAGCGACCCCAAAAATTCCACCAGAGAACTCTTACAGCTGATAAACACCTTCAGCAAAGTGGCTGTATACAAAATTAATTCAAAAAAAAAATCAGAAGCCCTTCTTTATACAACAAACCTATGGGCTGAGGAAGAAATAAGGGAAACAATCCCCTTCACAATAGACGCAAACAACATAAAATACCTGGGGGTAACTCTAACCAAGCAAGTAAAGGACCTGTACAACAAGAACTTCAAGCCCTTGAAGAAAGAAATGGAAGAGGCCTTTAGAAGATGGAAAGATCTCCCATGCTCATGGATAGGTAGGATCAACATAATAAAAATGGACATCCTACCAAAAGCAATGTATAGATTCAATGCAATTCCTATCAAAATACCAACACAATTTTTTATAGACTTGGAAAGAGCTAGCCTCAATTTCATATGGAACAACAAAAAGCCCAGAATAGATAAATCAATCCTGTACAATAAAAAAACATTGGAGGTATTACCATCCCAGATTTCAAGCTGCACCACAGAGCAATAGTTGTAAAACCAGCATGGTATTGGTATAGAAACAGAGCAGTAGATCAATGGAATTGAATTGAAGATCCAGAAATCGACCCACACACTTATGGCCACCTAATTTTTGACAAAGAGGCCAAAACGGCACAATGGAAGAAGGACAGCATCTTCAACAAATGGTTCTGGTCCAACTTGATGTCCATTTGTAAAAGAATGAAGTTACACCCATACTTATCACCCTGTACAAAACTTAAGTCCTAGTGGATCAAAGACCTTAACATAAGGCTGGTCACACTAAATCTACTAGAAGAAAAAGTGGGAGAAACCCTCGAAATGATTGGCACAGGCGACAACTTCCTGAACAGAACACCAACAGCTCAGGACATGAGATCAACAATCAATAAGTGGGACCTCATGAAACTGAAAAGCTTCTGTAAGGCAAAGGACACTGTCATTCGAACAAAACGGCAGCCTACTGACTGGGAGAAAATCTTCACCAACCCCACGTCTGACAGATGGCTAATATCCAAAATCTACAAAGAACTCAAGAAATTAAATGCCAAAAAACCAAATAATCCAATCAAAAAATGGGGGACAGAGCTAAATAGAGAATTCACAAAGGATGAATCCCTAATGGCTGAGAAACACTTGAAGAAATGCTCAACATCCTTAATCATCAGAGAAATGCAACTCAAGACG
>CAJQZJ010013286.1:0-10059 GCA_907164525.1 Lophiomys imhausi
AAAAAAAAAAACTATGCTAGTTCATCCAACCCTGACTACATCACCACAGCTGAAACACATGAAAACTATGAAAATTCTACACTATGGAAAGTGATAGAGTCCCTTCAAGAAGAACTTAAATCTATGAAGGAATTCAAAGAAGCCACAATTTCACAAATGAAAGCAATGGATAATACCATTAGAGAACTCCAAAACAAGGTGACTCAACTTGAAAAGGAAAAAGACAGGGCAATGGAAGACTTCCAGGCAAAGTTAAGCAAATTGGAGCAGGAAATGTACAACGCAAATAACACCATTCAAGTCATGATAATGGAAATGGAAACAATAAAGAAAACACAGTCAGAGTTAAAGTGGAAATGGAGACTCAAGGGAAGAGAACAGGAACTATGGATATGAGTACCAAAAATAGGATACAAGAGATGGAAGACAGGACCTCAGGCATGGAAGATTCAATGGAAGAAATCAGTACAACATCAAAGAAAATGAGAAAGCTAAAAAATCTC
This sequence comes from Lophiomys imhausi, assembly GCA_907164525.1. Taxonomy (NCBI): domain Eukaryota; kingdom Metazoa; phylum Chordata; class Mammalia; order Rodentia; family Muridae; genus Lophiomys; species Lophiomys imhausi. The sequence continues at coordinate 504 of CAJQZJ010013286.1, forward strand.
TCACCCACAACATCCAAGAAATCAAGGACTCAATGAAAAGACAGAACCTAAGAATTATAGGCATAGAGGAAAGAGAAGACTCCCGACTCCAAGGTCCAGGAAATATCTTCAACAAAATCATAGAAGAAAACTTGCCAAACCTAAAGAAAGAGAGGACAATAAAAATCCAAGAGGATTACAGAACAACAAACAGATTAGATCAGAAAAGAAACTCCTCTCGCCACACAATAATTGAAACTCTAAATGTACAAAACAAAGAAAGAATATTAAAAGCTGTAAGAGAAAAAGGCCAAGCCACATACAATGGCAGACCCATCAGAATTACACCTGACTTCTCCTCAAAACGTTAAAAGCTAGAAGGGCCTGGAGAGATGTCCTACAAACCTGAGAGAACATAGGTGCCCAGCCAGACTACTATACCCAGCAAAACTCTCTATCAACATAGATGGAGAAAACAAGATATTCCATGACAAAATCAAATTTAAACAATATCTACCCACAAGTCATTCCCTACAGAAGATCCTAGATGGAAAATTCCAACCCAGAGAAGGTAACTACACCCAAGAAAACAGAGGAAATAGAAATCTCCACAGCAACTAAACAAAAAGAAGCACATGATGACCACCTATACGAAAATAATGGGAAATAACAACACCTGGTCACTAATATCCACCAACATCAATGGACTCAACTCACCAATGAAAAGACACAGACTTACAGACTGGATCCGTAAACAAGACCCATCTTTTTGCTGCATACAAGAAACACATTTCACTATTGAAAATAGACACTATCTCAGAGTAAAGGGCTGGGAAAAGGTTTTCTAAGCAAATGGACCCAGGAAACAAGTGGGAGTAGCCATCCTAATATCAAACAAAATAGACTTCCAATTGAAGTTAATAAAAAAAGACAGAGAAGAGCATTACATATTCGTTAAAAGAAATATTCATCAAGAGGACATCTCAATATTGAACATCTATGTCCCAAATACAAAGGCACTTACATTTGTAAAAGAAATGCTTCTAAAACTTAAATCGCACATCAATCCCAACACTTTAGTAGTGGGAGACTTCAACACCCCACTCACAACAATGGACAGATCATCAAGACAGAAGCAAAACACAGAAATAATGAGTCTAACAGAGATCATGAACCAAATGGACCTAACAGATATCTACAGAAAGTTTCACCCAAACACAAAAGAATACACCTTCTTCTCAGCACCACATGGAACCTTCTCCAAAATCGACCATATAGTTGGACACAAAGATAGCCTAAACAGATACAAGAAAATTGAAATAATCCCTTGTATCTCATCAGACCACCATGGAATAAATCTGGGCTTCAACAGCAAAAGAATCAACAGAAAGCCTACACACACATGGAAATTGAACAACTCTTTACTAGATGACTACTGTGTCAGGGAAGAAATAAAGAAGGAAATCAAAGACTTCTTAAAATACAATGAAAATGAAGACACAACATACCCAAACCTATGAGGCACAATGAATGCTGTGCTACGAGGAAAGTTCATAGCACTAAGTGCCTTCAAAAAGAAAATTGTGACAGCTCATATTAGCAAACTAACAGCTAGACTAACTGGGTGAATTGGAAAAAAAAGAAGCAAACACACTCAAGAGGAGCAGAAGACAGGAAATCACCAAACTTAGGGCTGAAATCAACAACTTAGAAACAAAAAGAACTATACAAAGAATCAATGAAACCAAGAGTTGGTTCTTCGAGAAAATCAACAAAATAGACAGACCCTTAGCCAAATTTACTAAAAGGCAGAGGGAAAAAGCCATATCAACACAATCAGAAATGAAAAGGGAGAAATAACAATAGACATTGAGGAAATCCAGAGAATATTTGGGTCCTACTTTAAAAATCTATACTCCACCAAATTTGAAAACTTAAGCAAAATGGAAAATTTCCTTGATAGTTTCCACCTACTGAAGCTAAATCAAGATCAGATTAACAAATAAATAGCCCTAGGGCCCCTAAGGAAATAGAAACAATCATTATAAATCTCCCAACCAAAAAAAGCCCAGGGCCAGATGGCTTTAGCAAGGAATTCTATGGGACCTTTAAAAAGGAGCTAACACCAATACTCTTCAAACTTTTTCACCAAATAGAATCAGAAATAACATTGCCAAACTCATTCTATAAGGCCATAGTCACCCTGATTCCTAAACCACACAAAGACCCAACAGAGACAGAGAACTTCTGACCTATCTCCCTCATGATCATAGATGCAAAAATACTTAATAAAATACTAGCAAACCGAATTCAAGAACACATCAAAAGTATCATACACCATGATCAAGTAGGCTTCATCCCAGGAATGCAGGGATGGTTCAACATACGAAAGTCTATCAACATAATTCACCATATAAACAAGATGAAAGAAAAAAAACACATGATAATTTCGTTAGATGCAGAAAAAGCATTTGACAAAATCCAACACCCCTTCATGCTAAAAGTTCTGGAGAGAACAGGTATTCAAGGACCGTACCTCGAAATAATAAAGGCAATATACAGCAGGCCAGTGGCAAACATCAAATTAAATGGAGAGAAACTTGAAGCATTTCCTCTAAACTCAGGGACAAGACAAGGATGCCCACCTTCGCCATATCTCTTCAATATAGTACTTGAATTTCTTGCTAGAGCAATAAGACAACTAAAAGAGATCAAGGGGATACAAATTGGAAACGAAGAAATCAATATGATAGTATACATAAGAGACCCCAAAAATTCCACCAGAGAACTCTTACAGCTGATAAACACCTTCAGCAAGGTGGCTGGATACAAAATTAATTCAAAAAAATTAGAAGTCCTACTTTATAAAACAAAAAAAATGGGCTGAGAAAGAAATAAGGGAAACAACCCCCTTCACAATAGCCACAAACAATATAAAATACCTGGGGTAACTCTAACCAAGTAAGTAAAGGGCCTGTACAACAAGAACTTCAAGTCCTTGAAGAAAGAAATGGAAGAGGCCTTTTCAAGATGGAAAGATCTCCCATGCTCATGGATAGGTAGGATCAACATAATAAAAATGGCTATCCTACCAAAAGCAATATATAGATTCAATGCAATTCCTATCAAAATACCAACACAATTCTTTATAGACTTGTAAAGAGTTATTCTCAATTTCATATGGAACAACAGAAAGCCCAGAATAGCTAAATCAATCCTGTACAATAAAAAAAACATCTGGAGGTATCACCATCCCAGATTTCAAAATGTAGTACAGAGCAATAGTTGTAAAAACAGCACAGTATTGGTATAGAAACAGACCAGTAGATCAATGGAATCGAACTGAAGACCCAGAAATGGACCCACACACTTATGGCCACCTAATTTTTGACAAAGTAGCCAAAACTGCACAATGGAAAAAGGACAGCTTCTTCAACAAATGGTGCTGGTCCAACTGGATGTCCGCTTGAAAAAGAATGAAATTAGACCCATACCTATCACCTTGTATAAAACTTAAGTCCAAGTTTATCAAAGACCTCAACATAAGGCCAGTCACACTAAATCTACTAGAAGAAAAAGTGGGAAAAACCCTCAAACTCATTGGCACAGGTGACAACTTCCTGAACAGAACACCAACAGCTCAGGACCTGAGACCAACAATCAATAAATGGGACCTCATGAAACTGAAAAGCTTCTGTAAGGTAAAAGACACTGTCATTCGAACAAAATGGCAGCCACAGACTGGGAGAAAAACATCACCAACCCCACATCTGACAGAGGGCTAATATCCAAAATCTACAAAGAACTCAAGAAATTAAATGCCAAGAAACCAAATCTTCCAATCAAAAAATGGGTGACAGAGCTAAATAGAGAATTCACAAAAGAAGCATCCCTAATGGCTGAGAGACACTTGAAGAAATGCTCAACATCCTTAATCACCAGAGAAATGTAACTCAAGACGACTCTGAGATTCCATCTCACACCTGTCAAAATGGCTAAGATCAAAAACTCAAATGACAGCACATGCTGGCAAGGTGTGGTGAAATGGGAACCCTCCTCCATTGCTGGTGGGAGTGCAGGCTTGTGCAACCACTATGGAGGTCAGTATGGTGATATCTTAAAAAACTTGAAATAGCTTTGCCTCAGGACCCAGCCATACCACTTCTTGGTATACACCCAAATGACTCATCATGGAATCATAAGGAAGTTTCCTCACCCATGTTCATAGCAGCCTTATTTGTAATAGCTATAAACTGTAAACAAACCAGATGTCCCTCAACCCAAGAATGGATTAAAAAACTGTGGTACATCTACCCAATGTAATATTACTGAGCTATCAGGAACAATGAAATTATGCAATTCTCAGCCAAATGGATGGAACTAGAGAAGCTCCTCCTGAGTGAGCTAACCCAGACTCAGAAGGATGCACATGGCATCTATTCACTTAAAGTAGGATTTTAGCTATATAGTACAGGATATCTGTACTACAACCAATACACCAAAGGGAACATGGACATAGAGTTTTTATTTTATTTATTTATTTTTTATTTTCTTTTATCTGTTGGTCTGTTTATTTGTTTGTTTGTTTTTTAGTTATCTCTCCCTGGCAATGAGTCACTTTTCACTTGTGGTACTGCCTTGTAGGCCCCCAGTGTATGAGGAGGCTCTTGGCCCTCATACAACCTCTGAGCTGGGGCGAGGGACTGTTATGTAGGGACACTCCACTCCAAAGGAGTGGGATGGAAGGGTTAGGGGGTTAAAAAAAAATGAAATATGAAGTTTTGGCCTTTTGCTACCAATTGTCATAAACTGTTTAGGATAATTAAGAAATGCAAACTAATAATCCTGCAAGCCTGTCATTTTGTTAGGTACTATGACAGTCTATTATAGTTATTTTCTAAGCTAATCAGAAATCAAGTTGCTAAGAGACAAGTAACATGTGCTTATCCTAATAAAAGAGATAGATAGGACCTCTTCAAAAACCTCAAGAGATCTGCAGAATATGGCATTCAAGGATGTTTTCTTAACTTTAGATTTTTTGATATTGAGACATGTCAGCTCCTGACAACACCCCCTATTCTACTCCAAGTAGAAGATGAGCATCGAAGAATCTCCAGTGGTAGATGATTGAATTAGTGGCAAGCCTATCTCTTGGCAGGAAAAACCCCTTGCTTCAGCTGTAGGCAGAATGCTGTCCAAAAAGGACAAAACTTGGAAGCAGGTAAGTCGACAGCCTAGCTCTGCCAAGACAGGGTAGGCAAGTCCTTCTTATTTCCTGCTCTACAATCAATGTCTGTCTGAGAAACAGGGCCAAACAGCTGACAATTGATGCTGTAATGTATGGAGAGAAAATGGGAACTGCCCAGGCAGCCACTGGTATGTCATTTCTTAGTTTTGGAAGCTGTGGGCCCTGCACTTCCTATATAATCAGATATATTTATCCCTCTCAGGTCTCTGAGATGGTTGAAGAATAGATAGCCTGAGTCTCATAATTAAATTTTGAGTTGTTTAGGAGTCAAGAGAGTGTTATAGATCTAAGAAGATACTTTTAAAATTGTGTTGCAAGTTAGTATGAATGTTGAGTTAGATATAGAACTTTAAACTCATGGAGATGGTTAGATAGTAGAATGTTAAAGTCAGGTACCAAAAACATATGGACTGGACATTGGGAATGTAAGCTAAGCCATATAACTCTCATAACTGTGGCCTAATTTCCTCTGTTGTTTTGTATTGTATTTATTGTTATAAGAGAAAGAGCCATTTGTTGGACTGAAAGGGGGAGCTGTTGCGGGTGGGGGCGATATACCTTAAACTTAAAAAAAAGGAAGGGGATGGGTGGGTTGAGGCGGAAGAGGGTGGCAGGGTGGGACTGGAGTTGGGAGTAGGGAGGGGATTGCGATTGAGATGTAACTTGAAGAAATAAAACAATAAATAAAATAAAATAAATTCCTTTGAAAATCTCACAGAATCACAAAGATTTTCTCTAATGAAAATCAGCTTTGTATTTACAAGTTGTGTGACAGAGATTTGTAATAACCAACTAGCTTAAACACCATGCATATAGCATCTGACAAATTATAAGAGCTCAATATTTTCATTTATAATATTGTGTTCATTCTGCTTCAAATTGCATGGTACAAAAACATATATAATGAAAATGAAAAGCCTGGTTTTTTTTTTTCCTTTTAATCTGAATCATTTGTCCATGACAGTTTTTGTAGATCAGTAATTCTAGGATCCAAGAGTACATTTGAAGTGACAATCCTTTTTGCTGCCTTTCTTCCAAAGCCTCACCCTGGTTCCCTTAAGATGCAGCCCATCACTCCTGTCCTCTCTGGTTGAAGCCCATCACTGTGGGACCGGCCACACACCCATTCTGCTGAAAGATCATTTCATGAGATCTGTGTTACTTTCCTTGGAAATAGGTTTGCACTGAAGCCAGAATTTCCCGGTCCCCATGGTCTAGATTCTCATTATTCAAAATATCTAACTCCAAATTATTTCAAACATTCTTTTGACCAGCAAAAGTGGTATAATTTTTGTTATTGTTTTTATAGGGTAAGATAGCAAACTCCATTTTTATTTTTTAGTGTTTTCTGGTGCTGTGACAAGCAATTCTGATGAAGGTAGTTTAAAGAAGAAACTTTATTTGGCTCATGACGATAGGCAATGGTCCATCTTCATGGGGAACTCAAGGTGGTAAGAACTTGAGCAGCTATAGTCACATTGCATCCACATTCAAGGACAGAGAGAAATGAATCAACGCACAAGTGCTAGTGCACAGATTTTTCTCTCTCCTTTTTATTCAACCCCCCACTTACCTACTTCCTCCAAGACCCTATCTCTCAGTAGCATCTTTGCTTATGACTGTACACTTAGCATCTCTCAGCACTACTATGTCTGGACCTAACCTTTAATAATAAGTCTTTGATGAGTTGGTCCGGGGAAGGGACTCCACATATCCAAGCCATAACACTTCACACTGAATCTCAAAGGGACATGCTGATCCCAAAATTCCAAATGCGTTCTGTCAATCTCCAAGGGATTCCATAATCTAGCTTCACAGTTTCAGCATTGCTGAAAAGTTGAAGCTCCAAGTCTCCACCGACATTCAAGACAAACCTATAGTTCTGAGCCTCTGTAGAAAATTCCAATCAGCAAGAATGAGGCATGCACTTGAAGAGGCAAGAGAAGCTCTTTATTTGTGTGCAGGCTGAAGCAAGAAAGTCCAGCAGTGTCCCCCCACCCCGAATTTCTTATAGCTTTCATAGGTCTGGTAGCAAGTGGTTTTTTGAGTTCCAAATCCACCAAAAAGGATTTCTATCACAGCCTGGCATTTTTACACAAACGCAGAAACAGAGATCTCAGGAGTGAACATTCTGCAGGTAGACACTGCAGTTACAATAAAAGTACACAAATATTTGCAAGTAGCAATAAAAAGAATTTCTTTCTTAGTAAACATTGTACAGTATGACTTAGTCCAGAGAGTTGTGGTAATCTCTTCTTCAGGCACTTTCTGGCAAGTGTTTGTCTTCCCAACATAAAGACTAGGGGCTTTAACAAGTGGGCAGAAATCAGCTCAGTTAAGTACAACTTTAACATATTTTCCTTCTAAACAGTCTTACAGTTTCTAGGCAAACATGCTTCTTAAGCTAGCATAACATAGATTTTTATTAGGCATGTAGAAGAGTGCAAACTATTTATTCGTATCACTTCCTCTTAATAACAAAGTAAATATTCTTATTCCAAAAGGAAGGAATGGAGAAAATCAAAGCAAGATCAAAACATGAAAGACCAAATATAAAATAAATATCTTCTGGCATCTGCAGCATAGCGTAGCATCAAGTGAAGCCCAAAAGGCTGGGGGAGCCCCACTACTATGACCTTGTCCATCATAGCCTACACAACATCTCCTCTAGAATGTTTCTGTTTAGTGCATGAAGCATTCCTTAACAGACACCCACATTTCCAAGATATTTTAGACTACAATACACATGGTTTTTATCCCAATTCCTAGCATAAACCTTGTGAGCTTTCTCTTTATTCTCTATATTCCTATCAGCACGTGAGTTTTCTAAGTTCTCCTGAGAACTAACCACCAGTCTCTGCTTATAGCATTCTATGGTTCCTTTCACCTCAGTCTCTAAACTTTTAAGGTTGCTCCTAAAAACCAATCCCAAAGATTTCTGGGCCACATGATCAAGTTGTTCACAACAATCCTATATTCTATTACCAGTTTTCTGTATGTTTTCACTTTTCAATTTCTGTGGTGTATTAGAGAGAAAAATATTAAAGGGGAAAATATTTGCTTTGGATAACAGTTCATTTTATAGCATTTTTTTCTGAATAGAAACATTCCATTCTGGGATAAAACTCACTAAGAGTCAAGAAGTTCTAAAGGGAAGTTCATTAAGCTTTAGGAAGTCAGGGCTGGAGAGCACTTGTTACTCTCCCAGAGAACTGGAGTTCCTTTTCCAGGACCTGTATCAGGCAGCTCACAACAGCCAGTAACTCCAGATCCAAGCAAGCCAACACATTTTGTGACCTCCAGAGACTCCCCCACACACATTTGGCATATACCCACAAAAATAAATAAATAAACAAACAAACAAACAAACAAACAAATAAATAAATAAATAAATAAATAAATGCATGCACAAATAAATAAATAAATAAATGCTCAGGAAGTGAGCAACTGATATGTCTCAGTAGGCCCCTAAAACTTACAAGATTCACAAGAACCTTCCTTCCACAAGTTTATATAAGAAGAAAGGAGTACCAAGTACAAGAGACTCTTAGACACATGGATTTATATAGAAGCCTTGCAAAGAACTTCTTGGTTCCAGTTTTTGTGACTTGTCACCATAACTGGGGTAGGCTTTCAGTGATATGGCTACCTTTGAGTCCTATAAACAACCCCAATAAACATATTGGCTCACCATGTTTTACTTGGGTGAAACACTTTAGTCTATCAACAGTTCCTTATCTGGGATGAGTAGATAGCTGTTCACATATCCCCCCCCCCCCAAATAGTATTACACAAAAGTTTCAGATATTTCAGTCTGTAATTCTATTGTTTTTAGAATATGGTGAGGCTGAGCATCACAGAGGAGAAGGTGTGGTATGGCACAGCTGTTTACCTCATGGTAGACAGGAAGCAGATAAATACAGAAATAGGAAACAGCTGAGGACAACCAGCAGCTGCTGTCAAAAGATGGAAAGATAGATGAAAGCAACTTGTAACAAGAGTTAGTATACTGAAGCCTTGTGACAAAATGATTCAATTTACTTTATTTAAAAGATTACTTCTTTTTAATGAAGTAGATTTCACAACTTTTTTTCAGTTCTTCAGTTATGAAGAAATAAATACACACATACACAACACATATAACACCACACACACACACACACACACACACACACACACACACACACACACACACTGTAAGAAGGAACCAAACTGAAGCCATTTTGAATAAAACTTCCATTGAATGTGGATCAGATAAAGTTTAAGTCTGCAAGACCTCCCTGGGTAACTGATATCCCACTTGACAAAAAAAAAAAAAAAAAAAAAAAA
>CAJQZJ010013294.1:0-12912 GCA_907164525.1 Lophiomys imhausi
CTTCTTCTTCTTCTTCTTCTTCTTCTTCTTCTTCTTCTTCTTCTTCTGACGAACAAATGCCCAGAAGTGCTTAAAATCATACTGTATGACTTTAAAGTCTCAATACATTCTATCATTTAATTCTCTTAAGTCCTTCTTATATTTGGGCATTTAGATTGTGTCCATTTTTTCACTGTTATAAATTATTTTTGTAAAACAATGAACATTTATGGTATGTATTTCATTCAGTGATTAATGATTTCTTATTTTAATCAATTTATTTCTATTTTATGCATATGAGTGATCTGCCTGCATGTGTACCATGCTCATGAAGTACCCACAGAGGCCAGAAACTGGCTTCAGATCCCCTGGACCTGAAGCAGTTGACAGTTCATGAGCCACCATATGAGTGCTGGGAGCTACTAGGGTCCTCTTCAAGAGCAGCAAGTACTCTTATTCACTGAGCTATGTCTCCAGGCCAAACAAATGATTTTCTTAGGAAAACACCTGAGAATGTATTTGCTTGGTTTACTGTTATGAGCAATGAGTGCCCAATTTGGCATTTGTTCGCAAACTGCTTTCTAGAAATACTGTACTAGTTTACAGTCTCATAAATGTAGGCTTATTTATCCACATCCTTTATCAAGCACTGGATGTTGTCAATATTTTATATCTTTCCAGCTTTATTTTAAAAGCATATTTTCCTATTTGCATTTATTGCCTCACTAGAGAAGTTTGTCTTGTTATTTGAGTTCTATTGGAAATTGTCTCCAGCTCTCTTGGTCTTGGAGGGGGGTGTTAATCCTCTCTCTGTTTAATGATTTTATGCCCTTTGTAAATTTTGTTAAAGTGTTGTCCTATTAGGGGTGTCAGAGAAGATATAGGACTACCATTTAAATTTGATTTTTGGATACACCATGAATGAAACCATGTGCAGTAAAAAGTAACTCATGGGCCCAATGATGTCTCTTGTCTATAATCCTAGCAAACTGGAGGCTGAAGCAGGAGCCCAATGGTGACTCTTGCCTGTAATCCTAGCAAGCTGGAGGCTGAGGCAGGAGCATCATGAATTCAAAGACAACCTCTCAGGTAGTCAGCAAGTTGCAAGGCAGCCTGGGGAAAACAAATCTTGATCTTGAGGAAAACAAATAAGAATAAAGAAATTATGGTCTAAAAATAAAAATTAACCAAAATTTAAGACTACAAGCTGTTAAATGGTCTTGTTAAATGGGTTTTGGAGGTTAGACCCAGGGACTTCTCTCTTTTGCTTTTCTGTATCCTCCTTTCTCTCCTATATAGGAGTGAACAGACTTGAGAAAAATGGGACATAGACATAGTATAGGAAAGAACAAGAAAAAAGGAGAGATTATTGAATATAGCTTTATACCTTTGTATACTGATACAAAATTAATATTGTATTTGGCTAAATTGGTATTGATCATTGTATATTAATGCAAATTTAAGATTGTATAGGGCTACATCGGTATAGAAATGATTCTTAAAGTACAATTTAAGACTTCTCTGCCTGTGCCTGCTCCCTTACCAGTTTCTGCAGCCAGAGAAGGATGTCTTCGTGGAACTGGGCATCCTCACTCACTCTCCTGGTGAACATGAACAACACGCTGATGCACTCCTTTAGCTGACACACATCTGAGGGGACGCTTTCTGTCAGTTTAGAAACTATAAAGAAGACAGGATTAAATGAGTCCTCGTAATGATACTGGGGAGGTGAACTCTTAGCTTCTCCACTTAAAGCAAAGAAACCAAAATGTGTAAAACATTTAGTTCAGATAAAAACCCAAGGAGGCCGTCCACTTCCTGACTGAGGGTGGTCCTGTCGCCATGCTGTTCTCTCCATCATAGACTGTACCCCATTGAACTGTCAACCAAATAAACTCTTGTGACTTAAGCTGTCTCTTGCAAGAAAAGCAGCTAATACCGAGAGGCACCAAGGGGTGGGGCTGTTGCTGTGATGAGCATGAATGTGGTCTTTATGCCTTGGGAACTAACGTGCTGGATAATCATAGGAGAGTTTAGAGCCACAGGCTGAATGAGTCTTGAATGACATGAGCAGAACTTAATGGGCCGTTCTGCTGGGAGTCTGGAAGACCAGGGTGTTAAGAGAGATGTGGACACCGAAGGCCTGGCTCATGAAACATTTCAGAGCTGAGCAAAGACTACTGAGAACTGCGACAAAGGTCATTCCTGTGATATTCCAGCAAAGAATACGGCCCATTCTGTCCATGTTCTGAGAACTTGAATGAGGCTGAAATTTTAAAATGACAGACTATTTTGTTTGGTGAAAAAAATCTCAAGACAGGCAGTATTCAAGTCACAGCATGCTTACTTTTCTTAGCCAGGTTTATAGGGAAAGAGAGCAACAAGGGAAGCAGAAAGATGAACAGTGAGTGGGCTCACAGGGAAAGGAGTGAGTTTAAAGCTGCAGACAAGACAGTGCTGAAAAGAGAAACCTAGTGTTCTGCCCAGAGATGACAGGAAATACCGAGGGCAAAGCCCTAAATGTCCAACACTCAAACTTGTGAAAAGCATGTCTATTTCAAAGATGAGAGCCTGAACTGAGAATGCCTGAAAGACTTCCTTCCTGGTAATGACCACCTAGGCAAGGGCATGCTCAATGAACTGAGGTGCACAAAGCCAATACATCAGGCTGGCAGAACCCAGCACCATGCCCACACAGTGCTGGCTTTGCAGGAATGAATCATGGAACAGTGAAGGGGGTGTGTGATATCTTGCTCCAAAGTTCCTAAAAGCTGCTGAGTATAACTGGACAATATGGGGCAAAGTCAAATTCCCTGCAAGGAGAAACTGGGAACTGCAGGGCCATCAAATAAAGCCGAGAATATGGAGCATAAGTTGCAATGAAAACCCCAGGATACTGAAGATGACAGGACCAAAGGGTCTCCACCAAGGAGAGCTCCAGGCACAGTGCAGGCGGAGCCAGTCCGATACAGAGACTGAGTGCTGTAGGTAGTGGACTTAGACAAGCACGGCTACCAAGGTGTTTGGAGCCCAGGTGATTCTACCTCAAGCCCCAGACGCCCAGACATGTAACGACAGGAGTTGATGCTTAGTAATAAAACACCTGCTGGTTTTGTTAGAACAAAGGCCTGTACCTTCAGGCTGTATCCTACAGCCTGAATTAGGCCATTCCTCCCTGGAGCTCTGTCTGCTATAGAGAATTAACCTGGCTGTGCTATTATTGGACAGCTTTCAATTTATGATACCTGACTCCTCCCTGCTCTTTGTCACACATAGTATACAGAACTAACTTCCCACCACTCTAAAATGTTACAAAATGTCAAATTCTTCTTCTGTCCTGGGACTGTTCTGAGGATTTTGCTCGGGAAGTGCTCTAAAGATACTTCTCAAGCCTCGTCTACAATCCCTCTTACTGCAGAGCGCTCTCACGCACTTGCTCACATGTGCTCATGTGCACACACACTCTCTTGTCTCCCCCATATCTTTCTCTTATTCTCACTATTCTGTTATTGTTTGTTTGTTTTTCAAGACAGGGTTTCTCTGTGTAACAGAGCCCTAACTGTCCTGGACTCCCTTTGTAGACCAGAATGGCTTGAACTCACAGAGATCCACCTGCCACTGCCTCCCGAGTGCTGGGGTTAAAGGCGCGAGCCACCACAGCCGGCCTGATTTGTGTTTTGAGACAGGGTCTCACTATGTATGTCTGGCTGCCCCAGAACTCACTCTGTACACCAGAATGGCTTAAAACTCACAGAGATCTACCTGCCTCTGCCTCCTGTGCTGGGATTAAAGGTGTGCGCCACTGTGCCTGGCTTTACTCTCTTTATTTTCTTTCTTTTTTAAAAGGAAAATAGAAACAGCATGATCCTGAAACTGTATTAGATGAACCAGGAACAATGCTGAGACTGTTCAAGACTTACTGGGACTTTTGAAGTTGAACTGAGGGCATATTGTATTGAGATGGCCAAGGCCAGTAGCAAAACATGTGGTATAAATGTGAAATGTTCCTTATTTGACTTCAACACTTGGTGCCCAGCTGACAATGCTTTTTTGAAGGTTGCGGAACCTGTAGGAAGTGGAGCCTCATTAGAGAAAGTGGGCCACTGGGTGCTGGTTTTACATCCTGAATGAGGATCCAACGGGACCAGCTGCCATTCTGACTTCCCTGCAATGATGGAAGATGTATCTATTTGGACTGTAAGCCAAATGAACTCTTCCCCTCTTCCAAAACAATCCCCACAAAGTTCTACTGATATATCAGACACTCGGTCTGACGATGAACTCTGTTGACAGAGTGCTTTGTCTCAACTAGCATGAGAGGCCTGAGGATGCAGGAGAGCAAGTGACTTCCATGAAGAAAGAAAAGAAAGAAAGAAATTAGGATTTCTATTTCAGATTCTTATAGAGCCTCAGCTAGAATTCAAGAAAACACAGAACTGAGCAAACAGAATAATAAAGTGCAAGAAAGAAAAGGAGAATGAAAACACAGTCTGGGAGCTGGGCAGCTTGCTCAGTGGTCAGAGCACTTGTTGTTCTTGCAGAGAACCCACCAGGTTTTGATTCCCAGCACCCACATGGCAGCTTACAACCATCCAAAACTCCAGTTCCAAGGGATCCAATCCCATCTTCTGACCCCTGTAGGCACCAGGCATGTGATGCACACAAACATGCAGGCAGAACACTTAAACACATAAAATAAAACAAATCTAATAATAGCAATAATGATACTACACATTTTTTAAAAAGAAAAGATATCCTGGTTTGGGATCAAACCTCATTTGGACACTACTTGGCAAAGGCAAAGAGAGGCAGATTTTGGCCTCCTAAAGGAAGAGAAATGACAGCTGTGGGGAAGAGAGACCTTGTACTACTCAAGAAATGCCAGTAAACAGACCCGAATCCTACATTGCTGTTGAGAAGGCACAGGGGAAAAAAAGCACAATGATACCTTGTGAAACCAATTAGCATCTAGTCAACTCACTCACATTGTACCCTTGATTCTTTTTCACATTTAAATGTAAGAGGGACAATTTTGCTGGGCATGATGGCACATGCCTTTAATCCCAGTACTCTGAAAGGAGAAGCAGGAAGATCTCTGTGAGTTCGAGGCCAGTGTGGTCAACAAAGAGAGTTCAGAACAGCCCGGGCTACACACAGAGAAACCCTGTCTTGGAAAAGAGAGAGAGGGAGATGCTTTCACTATTTACATACCTTCGTCTGACTGATTAACTGCTAAAGGTCTCAGAACAGCTGAGCTATTGAGCAACGTGTAGATGTACGACTCCACTTGCAACCTCGAGAGCACAGAAGTGTAAGAATGGAGGGTCAGGGTCTGGTGGAGGTGCTCAGATTTGGCATCAAACAGCTTCTTCAGTTCTCCCACGACATTTTCATTCATCTCTACTTTCTGGTAGTGGTGGTGACCATAAACTTTCACTTGGTCTGCACATATGCCCTACCAGTAGATAAAAGATGAATATGAAACCAGCTGCATTTGAAGCAGGCAGGCAGCAGGTGTAAGACTCACAGGCTTTCTTGGCATTTCAAAGAGCTCATAATCAGAGGGGGCAATACTGTACATACCAAACAATCCTAGCAAATGGCCATGTCAGAGAACACTGCCAATCATGAACACATGGCAAGTTCTAAGAAGAGTGACCCTATGAAGTCAGCGGGGAGACAGTAACATTTGTCCCCAAAACTCTTACAACTGTACCCTACTTACTATGCTAAGAATACCAAGAACAACATGCTACCAACTTCACAATAGCCCAAAACATCTCTAGATCACCCCTCTCTCTAAGGCTGTTCAGAAGGAATTCTTCTCCTCCATAGTAACTCCTCCCCTCATACTCGAGTCTACCTTCTTTTTCTTTTTTCTTTTTCAGATTTTACTTGATGTGTATGACCATATCGTCTGCATATGTATGTACACCACATGCGTGCCTGGTTGCCCATGGAGGTCAGAAGAGGGCAATGGATCCCCTGGAACTGGAGTGACTAGCTGCCACATGCATGCTGGCAATGAACCAGGGTCCTCTGCAAGAGCAACAGGTGCTCTTGCTTCTCCATTGAGCATCTTCTCCACCTCCCTTTCTTTTTCCCTATTTACAAATACCTCTCTTTCCCCAGAATCTACAAAAAGATAGACAAGGCTCTGCACAAATGAGAGGTAGAAGCAACAAATCACATGTGTCACCAGTATCTCCTCCAGCTTCCTTTCAATGCCAAATTTGTCAAAAAGTGGCCTTCTCTTATTTGCCATCCCTCCTAGTTTCTTAGGAAATGGTGGCTCTGGCCTCCAGAGGGCCACAGTGAATGGACTCTGCTTATTTCCTAATCACTTCTCACTGCACACTTGTGACATTATGCCAAAATCTAAAACTAATAGTCTAGGGGCTGAATTTTGCCTTGAGACCTGGTTCGCTGGCTGGGACTCTGTGTAGGATATATGACTGCAAATTGTCACACTTAGTTAGCTGCTGACATTGCCAGTTAGGATCCTCCATGCAAAAATCCAGATCCCTGTTTCTCTTGAAAATCTTAAGCTATAGCTGTCCTACTCATCCAATCACACAAGCGTCAGCTAGCTGTCAAGAGCTGCTGTCCCCTCCAGGCCACGCAGGGGCTTCTCCCCTCACCTCCACCCTACTCAGCCCCTCTCCTACGCATTATATGCTTGCCCTGTGGCCATTTGATCTTGTCATACCTGGACTGACAGAGCCAGGGCCAATGTATCTAACACAGACGGAATCCTAGACAGCACCACGGGAAAGGCAACTCAGCTACCAATCCCCCAAGCTCTGAAGCTCAACACACACAGTCAAAATACCTGCACAGCAATTTGTTCGTCCTTAAAGTTCCACAGTCGACTTTTGGCATTTTGGCAATCGGACATCAGAGTAAGCAGCTCGGCTTCAGCCAACAGCAATTGCTTCCTGCATCGTGAGTAATTCAAAAGCAACTCATAGAACTCATGCCTGTCTTGATGAGCAATGCTGTCGAAATCTTCTATATATGACTCAACATTTTCCAGCCATGAGCCAGGCTCCAAGAGTTTCAGCTGTTCTTTCGTGAAGGGTGTAAGTTCTGGTTGAGCTGGGAGTTCTGGGTAGAGTCGCTCACTACAGAGCAAGGGCTTCACTGCCACCAAAGTTGGTACTTCAGCGATTTCCACTGGCAGTTCGGGATACAGTTTCTTCACTCTGGGTGGCTGAGAAACTTCTTTGGCTTCATGAGAACTGTGCAAGCTAGCATTGTGAAGCACCTCTGAGCAGCCAAGGGCTTCTGTACCTCCCTTCCTAGTCTCTGTTCCTCTGGCATGTGAACGTTCCATCTCCTGCTGAGTACAGTGAAAGTCAGCGTGCAGTGCACTTTCTGAGGACTTACATGGTCGCAGTGTGCTCTCCGCCATGTCTGTAATGGTCTCAGAAGGCTCATCACCCTCACTTCTAACGTTGTCTCCAGGGTCGACCTTCAACTTGATCTCATCTCCATCATGAGCTCTGATCTCTCTCCTTTCTTTCAGGTCCTCTGTGTCACATATAAGGGGTCCTTCCTCACTTACAGTCAAGGAGGTGAGTGGTATATCAAACATTTCACTTTCATTCCATCCACTGACATCGCTGTGGAGCTGGGAATCAGTTGACACCTTCAGACCATCTCCTTGGAGTTCACAAGCTAGAGATGGGATTTGCTGCTCTCTAAAAGTCTCTGGAAGGGAAACTTCATCAGAACTCTGAAGGACTTCATATTTCTTCTTTTCCTAAAAGCAAGGTATGAAATATAACAATAGCTGATGGTTTCAGCATGAAGAATTTTTAAACTATACATAAATACCTTAATTTTTACATTGAGGGCTCTTTCCTCGGCTCACTAGCCCACTTCCATTCTTAGGGGTGCTTTTTCCTTTCTTAATAAGCTGTCTGTTTCCACTTCAGGACTAACTTAAAAAGACCTTATACCTTTTCTTTCTCTCCTGGCAGCTGCCAGGATGGTCACCTAACCCGTCATTTAGTTTATCTTACACACTAATAAAAATGTCCTTGAGCTTCCTTTTGAGTCAAGTTCTAAATTCTTTTATTAATAAAAGAACCTTCATTTCCTCAGTAATATGTGGCAACCATGAACGTACTCCAAGGAAGCTCCTCTGAAGACTAAAGTGCTCAGCGCAGCCCTCACAGTTTCCAGCAATCAATGATGTAACCAAAACCAACCAGCAAGTTTCCAAGTCTGTTGAGCACTTGTGATGTGGGCTCACGTGCACCCAGGGAACCAACCTCCCCACCGCCTTGACAATATCACCCAATACAGATGCAGGTGTGCTCTTTTCTGTCATGCTTTCTTCCTGAACTACGACCCTAACTGAGCAAACTCAGAAGTGTGTACTTTAAAATGAAATGCAGTCACAGGAATGTACCCTCCCAACAGTGCCTCCTCTTCTGCACTTGAGTCTGTGTAAGTTTTGTAATAATTAAATATGTATTTCAGTGAGAATACGAGTGACAGAGAATTCAAAATCATACACAAGTTGGATTTGAAAACACCAGTAATTGTCAAGGGAACTACCACCATTAAGGAGAAGATTCCCCACTTCACTGGGACAATGAAAGTTTCCTTGAAGACAATAACCCAGCCGTGGGAAATCTCAAACTATAAACATACAAACTGATATGAAAAGAGAGACCCTGAACTAAAAGTGACAACACAGGGGTTCCCAGCTTCAAAACAATGCCCTAACTGTTCTCACTGGGCAGCCTCAAAGGCCCACCGAGGCTGCTGCAACTGCACCTGAAGGTAAGGAGAGTACATCTTGAGCTGGCCACAAAACTCGGCAGCATCATCCATATGGTATGAAGGATGCAAGAATGTGGAGGTCATGGAGATTTGTAGTGAACATATGACATCCCTGCCAGCATATGATAGGGATAAATTCCCCAAAGGAGGGGTGCAAATGACATTGCATGAGGCTGTGTACGTGAAGCCTAGGGTACACTGGCTACTCCAGCATGGTGGAGATGCCAGGAGTTTGGGGCATCCACCAAGCGAGCCTATAGACTGAGACTGGTCAAAGCGAGAGGGCACATGCACTATAAACGACAGACTGGTAGGTCCTTGAAGCTCATTCTGATGGACCTTTGGCAATCCATCCACAAGCCCCAGATGCTGGGTATGTACCTATAGAATTTGCTGTTTGATCTGCTGGTGCATGTCCAACTTTGGACAAACCAATATTTCTCTAATTTGGAACGGGACTGCTTACCCATTACATATGCATTATATATAGGAGGTTTGTAACATGTTTTTAGTTTACAAGCACTCACAGTTAATGGACAGAGCCTGGACTCTCAGAAGATACTCCAGACCTTGGACTTCTGAATATTGTTAGAAGTGATTAAGGCTATGGGGACTTTTAATTGAATTAATACATTCTTAATTATTAGATGACCATGAGCTGATGGGAGGCCAAAGATGAAATGTTATAATTTTAAGACGATGCTTTGTGGTCAAGTTGAGAAGTGGGCTTGTGATGGGATAGAATCACTGCAGCAGGCCCACCACAGAGCATGTGTGGGAAGGATTTTACAGGGAGGACTCCCTGAGGCAGGAAGACTTGTCATGCATGTGGCAGTACTGTTCCATCCTCAAAGCCCTCGGCTGAGTAAAACATAACAAACTGACCACAAGCACTCATCTGCCCAGACCCCCTGCAGATGCACCCGGCTGCCTCAGCTGTCTCAGACTCCTACCGCAAGTAGAGCTGCCATGTCTTACTTCTACGATGTACAACTCTTTCAAACTGTGGCTCAGAATAAAATCCTTCCTCCTTCAAGAAACAAAATCTAAATTTTCACATTTAACAAATGGGATGTAAATCCACTTTAGGAAATACTCTCGTCAGGCATGGTGGTGCACGCCTTTAATCCCTTTACTCGGGAGGCAGAGGCAGGCAGATCTCTGTGAGTTCAAGGCCAGCCTGGTCTACAGAGTGAGTTCCAGGACAGCCAGGGCTACACAGAGAAACCCTGTCTCGAAAAATCCAAAAAAATAAAAATAATTTTTAAAAAATGAAATACTCTCTTATATTTTGTATTGCCCATTTTTGAGTGCATCAAATTTGGACATTCACTAGTATAATCTGAAAAGAAAAAGATATCACAATAAGCAACAAATTATGATGCAAAAATGAAGAGGAAATATTTAAATGGATCATCTACCAGAGACTAAGTAAAATGAAACAATTTCTGATTGCCACAGACTCACTACATTTGTCTTCATTTTAACCAACATGTTCACTCCAAACTCAGAGACGGCTGCAATAACCCAAGTCCCCAAACAAACAAACAGAACAACAGCAAAACACAGCATTAGATTATAACTAACAAAACAAGTACCTATGAGTCTAAAATAAATACTTACCTGAACAAAAAAAAAATAATAAGTCAAATGAGTAGGAAGTGACAACTGTTCCATGCAGAAGAATTTTGATTAAATAAACATACAAGGAATGGGGAAAACAAAATCACCATTACACTTCCATGGTGTGCTAGCCCATTTTCCATTTTGGCAAAAAAAATACTTTAGGCTGGGTACTTATAGGATGTTTACTGAGACCACAGCTCAAAAGCATGTACTTCAAAAGCAGGACTTCATGCTGAATGACATCACAACTGCAGAAGTTCTAGAAACAGGGACCAATCACATCACGAGACAGGCAGCCAGAGAGAAGAGGGAACAACTCTCCTGAGAACTAACTACCAGCGGCTAGGAGAACTGCGTGAACTCCTTCAAAAGGCACACCCCTAATGTCCTGATGGGCCCACAGCTTAAAAGTTCCAGTTCCTCTGACATCACTGTACTGAGAAACAACCTTCCAACATATGAACCCTTGGGGGATATATTTAATCCATATTGATAGCAACAACAGGATGCCACCGGCATGACAGATGTTGCAGTGACTGAGCCAGAATCTGGGCAAAAACAGAACAGGCTCGGGTATTTCATAATTACAAAAGAAAAAATAGTGAGTTTTGATGGAGAATCCTGGCAAGCAATATTGTAACCAAATAACCAAGGTTACCATCACCAGTAAAACATTCCTCAGATACTCCTGATACATATTCCAAGAGAGGCAGTGTTTCAGTGGTGTGTTAACCAGCAATGCATAATCTCAATCTACCATGTGAAAATGCCAGCTGAAAATCCACTGAGGGACAATCTACAAAATGATTCTGTTACAGACATGAACAAGAAGGGAGGGGTGAGTGGCTGTCAGAGGTTGAAGGAAACAAGAGATGTGCTAACTGTATGCAACCTGGGATTCTAGACTGGATCCTGGAACAAAAACTGAAAACTATTTTAGGGAGAAAACTTGAAATCCAAGCATGTTCTATTTTTTAGTTAATATTATTATACTCAAGTTAATTTCTTGGTTTTGATAAGCATTCTGTGACACAAAAGATGTGGTTATGTAACCAGATAATTATAATGAGGGTAGTGGGCACATATATATCCTAGCATTCTGAGGCAAAGGCAGGTGAAGGACCACAAATTCAAGGCTAGTAAGATACTGTCTCAAAAAACTAAAGTTAACTTAGAGCCAGGCCTGGTGGAGTCCACCTTTAACCCAGCACTCAGGAGGCATGTGGAGTGAGTTCCAGGCTAAAAAGAGCTACATAGTGAGACTCTGTCTTAAATAAAAAAATAAAAAATAACTAGTGGATGGGTAAGGTTACAAAGTATGATCAAAGTATGTCACATGCACATTTGAAAATATCACATTATTTTATAAAATTAATAATGCTAACAAAAATGTGATCAGTGAATCATCTTAAAAAATTAACCTTTGAAGTATGTGATGGCAAGGCACGGTGGTGCTCTCAGCACTTGGGAGGAAAGGGCAGGATGAGGAGCTCACATTCCTCCTCAGGTACAGAGAATTCCAAGTCACTCTGGTACATGAGGCCCTGCCTCAAAAACACAGAGAAAACAAACAATTATAATTATGGTTTTAAGCCATGCTGCAGAGCTGTCAAGATGGCTTGGCAGATAAAGGCGCTTGTTGCGCAAGCCTGATGACCTGAGTTCAAGGCCCACAACCCTCAAGAGGGGGAAAGGCAAAACCACACCGCACATAAAGAATAATCAGGTAGCCAAGCAGGCCATGATGAATAAAAAAGAAAAATGTGGAAACATTATTTAAATGACACTGTAAAATGCTATTACATTCGAGACTGGGCATAGTGCTGCTAGACTTTAATCCCAGCAATCAGAAGGCACAGGCAGACTCATCTCTGTTGTTCCAGGCTAGGCTAGTCCACACAGCCGGGGATACATAGAGACTGGTCTCAAAAAAATTTTTTTAAGTTGTTACATTCAAACAAACTATAAATCTGAATGCAATCACTAAAATGGTTAATTTTTGCTGTGAATTTTTAAGAAAGGAAGTCAAACAAATTGCCTGTGTTTGTTAATTATTCTGTTCTGAATGTTTAGCAAAAAATTTTTTTTGACAGATTAATGGCCAAAACAATAAGTTATTTAAACATATTTGGAAAAAAAGATAAAAGTTTTTTAAAGAGAATATGAAAGGACTGCAGCTGCCAACATTCACCAACCACACAAACACCCATGACACAGGGCCAGGTAACTTGTTCATTATATTTTAATTTTAATAATGTTTATTGATTTTATGTGTGTGGGTGTTGTGCCTGGTGCTGCATAGGGTGTCTAATGCCCTGGGACTGGAGTTACAGACTATTGTGAGCTGCCACGTGGGTGCTGGAAACCAAACCCAGGTCCTCTGCAAGAGCAGCCAGGGGTATTAACTCCTGAGCCATGTAACACTCCAGCCTCCATGTAACTTCTCTTAACTGATATTATTGTACCCTGTTTCCTCTGAGGGGAACAACTGGGGTTTTTCTGGGGGGGGGG
>CAJQZJ010013304.1:0-10487 GCA_907164525.1 Lophiomys imhausi
ACACACACACACACACACACACACACACACACACACACACACAATAAAAATAAAATCTTAAACCCAGCACAGAAAAGAACAAAAAAAATTATCTGTACTGGAATATCCATCAATACTTTTTCAGTTGACCAAAGTTAACAGCAGTGACATCATTTTGATAGCAAAGTCCCCTGAGACAATGGGATAAAAATGATCACATGATAGCCTTTGTCATCTTCCTCTCCAAATGCGGGTTATTGTAGAAAAAAATAATGGCTAGTTAAATGATTTACCCAGTATTTATATTACCTTTAATTGGTTCGGCGGTGTTAATCCTTAACCCGCCATTATAAATGAATATACACAGACACCACATGGATCTTAACAAGCCTAGGCCTGGGTTGTGCAAGGAAGTAGGGGCAAGAAAATGACAAGTTTGGGGCCCAGTTGGCCTGATCCTATCTCAAACAAAACAAAGAACCACCACATACTCACAAAAAAACAAAACAAAACAAAACAAAAAAAACCCTACCAAAACCAAACCCCCAAAGGATGACTCTGTGAGCATCTATGGAAATCAGAGGACAGCCTCAGGTGCTGGTCCTCAGGTGTCTCCCACATTTGTTGACACATGTCTGTCATTGGAACTTTACCACAACTAGGCCAGGCTACTTGGCCCATGAATATCCTGTCTCCTCCCACGTCTCACCATTGCTGGGTATGTGCATCATGTCAGCTTTTTACACAGATTATGGGGATCTGAACTCAGGCCTTAAAGTTTGAGAGTCAAGTGCTTTACTGACTGAGCCGTCTCCCCAGCTCACAAAAGCCATGGCTCTTAGCAAAACAGAAAGGCATTAACAGCACTTATAAGAGGCAGAAATTACATTTCAGGCCATTGATAGCATGGTGACCCTTCCTACTGTTAGAAACACAAATCTGTATTCACAAATCTCTTTCTGGAGCAACAACTTAGCTATCTCAGGGTACCTCACTCACAGTCTCCACTTAATCTTCCTCAACTAAAAAGAGAAATTTAGATGGATGATGGTGGCACACGCCTTTAATCCCAGCACTGGGGAGGCAGAGGCAAGGGGATCTGTGAATGAGGCCAGCCTGGTCTATAGAGCTAGTTCTAGGGCAGCCAAGGCTACCGGTCTCAAAACCAAGAAGCCCTGTTTTGAAAAACCAAAAAGAAATTTACGAATTTAGTATTATGTTAAAAAGTGTTTAACCTGTTCACTGTTTCTCCAACATGCCTCTTTTAGGCCATACACAAAATTTGATTATCTGTGAGACAATGCTTCATCTATTTCTACAAACTTCTGGAAAACATATTGACAACCAGTAATACTTGAGAGTAAAAAGGTAAAAATTACAAGTAAAACGTTGTGCTGGAAACAGCTGTCTGAGAAGAAGGGGAAAAGCACCTCTGGTTTGCAGCATAAGTACTTTTTGTGCTCAGATGATTTCATTATGGCCAACTTCAAACAAAATGAGACTCTTGACTCTAAACTATCTTATCCCCAATACCTCCAGTTACATAATAAAAGGTGCCTATTCTAACACAGTAACCCTCCAAACATGGAAATATCCCATAGAAGGATGTTTAAGCACCCGTAGAGTATTAGTGGGATGAAATGCCACATGTGACAAAACCCAAAACAGCAATGCCATACATGCTTAGGGATTTGAAGACTATGAGTATCTGGGACTGGGGACTGGGGAGGTGACACAGTGGGTAAATGCTTGTTGTGCAAGCACAAGAAGCTGAGTTCAGATCCCAGCACCCATTTAAAATTCTCGACCAAGTGCTCAGTGTCTACCCTCTCAGTGCTGAGAGGCAAACCCGCAGGGTCCTGAGCGGCTGCTGACCAGCCAGTTTAGCCAATTGCTAAGTTCCATGTTCACTGAAGACACCCGGTGTCGACCTTTGGCTTCCAGACAGGCTAGTGAACCTGCTCAAATGCATACCCCTTCCATGAGTATCTAAGAATGTGCATGAAGTAAGTATATTCATAAACTGGAGTTTGTGTTTTTTTTTTTTTTTTTTCAAGACAGGGTTTCTCTGTGTATCCTTGGCTGTCCTGGACTCACTTTGTAGACCAGGCTGGCCTCGAACTCACAGTGATCCGCCTGCCTCTGCCTCCCGAGTGCTGGGATTAAAGGCGTGGAGTTTGTGTTTTTAATACAGTCTTATAGTACAGTCCAAGTTGGCTCTGCTGCCTCAGCACTGGGACTACAGGTGCACACCATGCTTGGCTTTTTCTGTTTATTTAATTATTTTTAATCCAAGTGGGTGTTGGGATTTGAACCCCATTCCTCTGGAAGAACAGTCAGTGCCCTTAACTACTGAGCCATCTTTGCAGCCACTATTCTGTTTATTTTTTATTTTTTAAAAATTTATTTATTCTTATGTACATTTGGTGTCTGGTGTACATGTATGTATACGTGAGGGAGTTGGATCCACTGGACCCTGAGTTACAGACAGTTGTGAGTTGCCATGTGGGTGCTGGGAACTGAACCTGGGTCCTCTGGAAGAGCAGGCAGTGCTCTTAACTGCTGAGCCATCTCTCTAGCCCCTCTGTTCATTTTTTAAGCAAAGAATATTTATGACTGGTAAGACCAACCAGGTACTAGAGCATATATTTTATTTAATTTTCTATAATAGATGTGTATTGTTTTGAACAGAAAAACAGTTATACAGAAAATTATCTTAAAATTATGGCAAAGAATAACTAAGGTGTTTGTTATATTATTTTAAATTACCATGACAAGAATGCTGTATCTTATACTTTAAGTACTGCCTGGCTCAAAAGATCCTTTCTTTAAAAAAAAAAAAAGAGTTGTGGGCTAGAGAGATGGTTCAAAGGTTAAGAGCACTGGTTGCTATTCCATAGGTCCTGAGTTCAATTCCCAGCAACCACATGGTGGCTCATAACCATCTACAATGAGATGATGCCCTTTTCTGGAGTGCAGGCATACACGAAGACAGAACACTGCATATATAATAAATAAATAGATCTTTTAAAAAAGCTGTATTTGAAGGGAAACAAAATTAAGTCACTTAGATATAAAGACAGAGTGAACAGAGTAGAAAGAAATAGGACAAAATAAAACTGGTGTCAAATGGATTGTGGGATACAAAAAGCCATACAGAATCTCTGGATAATCTTGAATCTGAAAATCAACTAGAAAATAAACCTTTAGATCAATTTTATCTGAGGGCTTGTTTTTTGGGAATGAGTGTGTTATCTTTTAATTACATTTTTTTTTTTAAGGAAAAATAGTTAATGCTTCAAATCAAATGAACTCAAATAGTGCTTTTACACAACCAACTTTTTAGGTTTTATACTCTAAATAAGATAAAAATGAATAAAATTAAATACCTTTTGCTTTCTTTGGAACCTTCATTGAAGGAAGAGAAAATACAGGCTCAGTCTGGGAGTCAGAGAAGTCCGTCAACAACATCCTCTTTCGAGACCTAGTCCTTGTGCTCCAGGGAGACTTTGTCAAGGCACCCACAGTGAGCGGTTTTCTCCCTTCATCAGCAGCCTCCTTTTTGGCTGTTTCATCCATGAAGTCTGACAATGCTGGTAATGGAGCTTTGGAGCTTTCATCTGCAGACTTCTTTGTAGGTTTTTTCTTAGATGTCATCACCATAGCAGCTTCCTCATCTGGCACTAAAATGGGTTTTTCTAAAGCACTTGTATTTCTAGCTGGGGTGCTCCGTGTAGATCTTCGAACATTGGGAACTTCTTTCTTCTGAGGACTTGTCTGTTCCTGTGTGAAATGAACAGCTTCTAATGACAGTACTTTCCTTGGTCTACCACGTTTCCTAGGTGTGGCAGGCACATTAAATTCTGTTTGAAGAGACAACCGTGATGAATCAAGCTTAGGGTCTTCCATCACACTCAACAAACTAACTTCTCTCTCTCCACTCCTTTTTCTTTTTAGAGGCAGTTGCTGGCCACTAGGTTTCTCATCTTCTTTATATTCCATAGTTTGAGAATCTTCTAAATTAGCATTCCTCAGCTTTTTAAAGATAGTCTCACCATGATTTGCTGCTTTACTAACTTCTACATCATTTACAATTTCTACACCTTGCCCATTTTCTACAGATTTAAGTCTTCTAGGAGTCCCTTTTCTAACAGATGGAAGCTTGACTTCTGTTCTAGGTGTTTCATCAGCTGCTGGCTCCGCCGGCTGCCGTGGTCTCAGTCTCAGTCTCTCAGGCATTTCCCGTGGCTCCTGCTCCACAGAGTCAGTGCTTGTCAATGTGCCCTGGCTAGCTTCCTTTTTCTTCCTTCCTCTCCTAGGAAGGGGAGTACTCTGAGGAGCCAGCTGATTCTCAGGTGTTACTTTTGCATCAGTACAGGTATTTTCAGAAGACTCAGGAATTTCTTTGATTTTTCTAGTTTTCTTCTTAGGAGTAGCAATTGCTGAGGACTC
This sequence comes from Lophiomys imhausi, assembly GCA_907164525.1. Classification (NCBI taxonomy): domain Eukaryota; kingdom Metazoa; phylum Chordata; class Mammalia; order Rodentia; family Muridae; genus Lophiomys; species Lophiomys imhausi. The sequence continues at coordinate 4,432 of CAJQZJ010013304.1, forward strand.
CTGCTCTGATGTGACATTTAGGTGTAGGGCATGCTGCCTTCTTGTGCGGGCTCTAGTGGAAGCCATATCATCACCCTGGCTGCTGCTATCTGCAGTCTTGGCACTTGTTTCCTCAACAGTCTTCAGCGTGGATTTTGCTAACTTGGAGGAATGTGTACCCTTTGGGCTTATGAATGCCATGTCTTCACGAACAACCTGATCTGCTGCTGCTGAAGTTGCTTCTTTACTTCTTGTGTCTTTAATTACATCCAACAAATTTTCTGCAATTGCCACTTTAATTGGTTCAGGCACATATGGTAAAGTCTCTACCTTGTGGGAGTCCTGGTCACCAGTTAGAATGGATGGCAAATCTGTAACATGCTCTTGAATATCAGGTTCTACTTGGGACACAGGGCTTTCCTTGGTTGCCATGTTAGTTGCTTTCGATGACACATTAGGTGCCACAGAGTCTCTTGCTTCAGCTTCTTCTTCCCCCTCCAATATTAAGGTAAAGTTACTCTGGGCCACAAAAAGCTCCCCAGCAACATCACATTCAGCAGATTCTTTATCATCAGGCAAGTCACAAAACTGCTGCTCAACAGTATCAAAATTATACTGAAGTTTATGTGTTCCTGAGGGATACAATTCACTAAATGAAAGATTCTTGACCTCCTCTTCTGAATTTTGAACTTCAAGTTTTTCACGTCCAATTAGCTAAAATGAATTAAAGGTAAGAAACTAGTTAACAAATTATAAAATACAACTTGACCTGAAGCATACAGGATTTTAATGACCATCTCACTCTTTTGTGTGTCCATTTAAAATACAAACTGCACTTCACTTATGGCATATGATAATGGGTTTACTTCATGAAATATCCATTTAAGAAATGAAACCTCAGTCAAAATAACTACACAGAAAAAAGATACTGAAATTATGATTGGAATTAAACTAGAAATCCCACATTTTCTTAGCTAAAAAGACAGTATTAACAAAATCTTGAAAATCATTATGCTAACAATTCTAAGAAAATTAAAGATTTATTCTTTTTTTTTTTTTTCGAGACAGGGTTTCTCTGTGTAGCTCTGGCTGTCCTGGACTCGCTTTGTAGACCAGGCTGGCCTTGAACTCACAGAGATCCGCCTGCCTCTGCCTCCCGAGTGCTGGGATTAAAGGCGTGCGCCACCACCGCCCGGCTAAGATTTATTCTTTTATCCAAGAAAAAACTTAATCAGAGAAAAGGAAACAACCCCAAACAACAATCCCCAAATTACCTAACTATGCACACTTTTCTCAACAGCACAATCCCCATAAGGTTGAAGAACAATTCACCTACATAAGCTCCCTTGGGCTAGACTCAATCTTCTTCCCTTTGCTGGGGCTGCATAAACCATGAAATTCCTAAGGCTCTCAAGTTCAGTACCTCTCTTGTAAGGGTTTGGTGGAAGAAGGAATGGTCCTTGCATTTACCTTTTGGTAAGGGAAGGGGAGAAAAAGGAGGAGGTAGAAAGTAACAGAGAGATCTCCTGACCAAGAAGGTAGACATTATTACCCATCTAGACAAAGACATTTTCCCACTCCCCAAATAGTGAGTTGAAAGACTGGACATAACCTAGTAGTGAAGAGCTCACTGTATTACCCCACAGTTTTGTTAGCAGCTTAGGAAATCTAATTCCATTTACTTCAGGAAGAGAATACTTACAAAGAAGAATGTAGATGAATTTATAAATTAATAAACTCCCCAAATTCCACAAAATTTGATTTTTATGAGTAATTAAAATGATTAGAAGAGCTGGTTTTTAGTGTTAAATTCATTTACTGGTAGATAGGTCCCTTGATAATGAAAGGGATTTGATAAGATTTTAGGAAAACAGAAAGCCATATCAAGTACTAAAAGAAACCTTTTCTCTAGTGTTTCTCCCACAGATATGCAGGGAGATCCTGCTTCACTATATTAACTTAACACATATTAAGTGAATGTCTAAATGCCTCAAGTAGTTATTATGTTTACTCATAGCTTAAAAAAAACAAACAAACCCAACAACTTTCCATTTAAAGCAAATGAGCAAAAAAATAAATTGCTAAGTTGTAGCTTAATATAATCTTTTAGTTTTTCATAAAAATAAATCTCTTAAAGTTCGGGTTGTTTATATTCCACATAGTATTTCTATACTTAATTTTTTGAGATCTTTATGTTGTTGTCAAATGAACACATAAAGTTTAAATGATCATCTTTAAAGCCCAATAAAACTTGTAAGGCATTAAAAATTAGTATTTTTACATGAATTTCTTGAGAATCAGGAGGACTAGCAGAAATTTGAGACTTTTCTTCTGGTAAGCCAACATTTTCTTTTAGCAAATCAGCTTCCATTTCATGATCTTCTTTTAAGTTTAGTGCTAGTTTCTGGTCAAGGCTCTGTTCAGAGGTAACAGAGTACTTAGAAGTGGTGGGCCCAGAGTTTTCACTCTCTTCAACCATGTAGGCCACAGCTGGAAACACACACAAAAAAAACCCAACAAAATAAAACAGTAACTTCTTACACTCCAAAACAAGAAACTTGACTCATACAATTCAGAAAGCAAGGGACTACCTAGACTGAGGGTATTATGTTATTAGTAAGCTGTCAGAAAGCATGCAGAGTCTTCTTAGAAGACCTCTGCAGCTCTCCCTCTGTCAGTTTCCACTGCTTCTGTCTTCTAGTTCAAACAGTTGTGCACACTTCCAACACAGGCAAACATGCGAGGGAAACTTCACACATGAACCACACTGGCTTTTCTGAATTCAAATACAATTCTTGCCATTATTGTCAAAGTTTTTACCATGATGATAACTAAGGGGACTCACACTTGAGATGTCTTCTTGAATACTTTGTAATTTTATGGCCCACTTAAAAAGGAAATCCTTTCATTTTTCTTTTTGTCTAAGTTTTATGTCATTATGAGGCTTGGGATTTGTGAATGACACAAAACACAATAACCTCAAGGGGGGGAAATATCTATGTTTAGCCTAATTAAGTACCCCTATACTTTTTAATGGGGCTCATATTCCTAGAATATAAATATTAGTACAATGAGAGATGATTTACACCTGTGTTTGCCACCATAACTCACCTTCCCCTCTTATACACGAAGTACATCAACCTTTACTGGAAAAAAACAAAATACTAGATGTCTCTGTGTGGTCTTTGACCTTCTAAGCTACATCTAACCAGGAGAAATGTGACACCCACTAAAGAAATAACAAAACAATAACTGACAAAAATATTGTGATCAAATGTTTACCAAGAACTAGTTAAGTACATTACAGAACAGCCTTATTCAATGACAGGATGCAGTACTAACTGAGTATTACTACTGCTACGGAAGAAAAGTCTTAAATATTTTATATTTAAAAGTTGTTGTTTTTTTTTTTTTTTTTTTTGGTTTTTCGAGACAGGGTTTCTCTGTGTAACAGCCCTGGCTGTCCTGGACTCACTTTGTAGACCAGGCTGGCCTCGAACTCACAGTGATCCGCCTGCCTCTGCCTCCCAAGTGCTGGGATTAAAGGCGTGCGCCACCACGCCCGGCGTAAAAGTTGTTTTTTGTTTGTTTTTGCCGGGCATGGTGGTGCATGCCTTTAATTCTAGCACTTGGGAGGCAGAGGCAGGCGGATCTCCGTGAGTTCGAGGCCAGCCTGGTCTACAAAGCCAGAGATCCACACATAGAAACCCTTTCTTAACCCCCCCAAGTAAAAATTAAAAAAAATTAAAAATAAATAAAAATATAGTGATGATGTAATGATGTTAATTTACTTATTGCTTTTCATTTCGAGACAGGGTTTCTCTACATAGCACTGGTTGCCCTGGAACTCTCGCTCTGCAGATCAGGCTGGCTTCAAACTCACAGAGACCCAGCTGCCTCCGTCTCTCAAGTACTGGGATTAAATGCGTGCACCAACACTGCCCAGCTACTTGCTTTAATCAGATTTTGCTCATCAATTTCATTGTTGGATTCGGTTAATTTAATTAAAAAGTTACCATTTTTACTGAGTGTCAGACACTACTCTAAACGTCTTACACGAAAATAGTATTTTTCAGACAAAATATAAGCAGGAATAGCTCAGCCATACAGTGAGTAAGCCAGACCTGAGTTAGGAAACCAACACAGTCTCATTCAGATCTGTGCATTCTGTAGTTACCTTGGTATCTCCTCCATCCAAAGTACAACAACAAAATTCACGAAGACAACTTAAATTGGTAGCAACAGAGACTGAAATTAATAACCTGGCTTTTAATTTTACATGTTGGGAATTTCCCCTAGTACAGAGGGGGTTTTCTTTTTTGTTTTTTACAATAGACATAAATTACATTTCACAGTCTTATTGTTGCTGTTGTTTGCTTTTGAGACAGGGTCTCTAAATGTAGCAGCCTGGCTGTGAGAGAGCTTGCCATGTAGGCCAGGGTGACCTAGGAGTAAAGATATGAGCCACCTCACTCAGTGCATACCATGTTCTTAACCTTGGGACAGAAAAATGCTCCAGTTTGTCCCAGACATTACTCCCTGTGACAGGCTAAAGGTGTAACAGTGGAGGGTATGGGCTCTGGATCTGGATCTCGCCACCACAGTGCTATTAGATCACACGAGCTGATATGTATGAAATCTATCTGGAGAGGACATTCCCTATGTCTACTTTCTATCCAACTGTGAACCCAGAGTAAAAATACCAACCTCATATTTGTATAAGACAAAAGTAACTATATTAAAATTTGGATGTATTTAATATATTTATAGATTTCCATGAATAAACTGCTATGAACTGATAATTTATTTTGCTGTTCTTTCATGTTCCAAAGGAAAGTATGCTTACAAAATTATTGAGATTCCTATTCTTAGTCTCTTTTGATAGCTAATATCCTTACAATACCTTTACTCGATGGAAGCTGGCTAGAGAACTGAGAAAAGAAAAATCTAACATTCCTTTAATACTGATTTAAGACACTAAATGATACATACATTCATTGTGGTCTGCTCTAAGTGTGGAAGTTCGGCTTTCAATAGACACTACTCCATCCAGAACCGATGCCTTGGGTCTTAAGGTGGGAGTTTTCCTTAAGAAACAGAAGTGCACTTCACACATACAAGGAATTCCATAGCAAGTGAAGTACACTGCTTTCGTCCAAAAGAAACAGAAATGCACACTTTAGTATAAGAGCCTTCACATATTCCATCCTCTTCTCTCCACTTGCTACCTTGTTATGAAGACCAAACTTCAGAAGCCACTATCAAGCACATTTTAAGTTTTATATAATTTACAGGAGAATTAGAAACACTACTGCATTTGTTTTTCCTACTTTCTTCTATTTTACTCTTTTGTAACAAACGATATGCATGGCCTTAAAAGTACAGATAAAATGAACTCGCTTTGTAGACCAGGCTGGCCTTGAACTCACTGAAATCTGCCTGCTTTTGCCTCCTGAGTGCTGGGATTAAAGGCATGCGCCACCACCATAGGCTCTTTTGCTTTTTGATACACAGTCTCACTATGTAGCCCAGCTGTCCTAGAATTCACTATGCATACCAAGTTGGCCTTGAATTCAGAGGATCCACTTGCCCCTGTCTCCTGAGTGCTGGGATTAAAGGCATGCGCCATCGTGCCTGGCACACTTTTGGCTCTTCTATTACACCCAAATAGGGAATAAAACTGTCTTAGGAGGTGAGGACACAGACTGGAGGGGGACAGGGAATCGGTCAATTGTACCTTCTGTACGTTCCCTTTGTGTATGTGTGGGTATACACACGTGTGTACACGTGCCTGTATGTATGCACGTGGAGGGCAACTTCAGATGTTCATGATTTTCATCTTATTTTTTGAGATAGTCTCTCATTAAACCTGGAGCTCAGTGATTGGCTAGTCTGGTGAACCAGCAAGGCCCCAGGATGCTCTTGTCTACATGTCTAGAACTGGTACTATGGCATGCATTATCATTTTTTGTAGATGCTGGGGATCTGAACTCAATCTCCTGGAATTGGAGTTTATAGACAACTGTGAAGTCTCTCTCTCTCTCTCTCTCTCTCTCTCTCTCTCTCTCTCTCTCTCT
>CAJQZJ010013308.1:0-10823 GCA_907164525.1 Lophiomys imhausi
CCTTCAGCATGAATTAGTAACTTTACCAAATATTTTGTTATTCTGTTGCTTTAATTGTTGAAACTTTTAATAACACAGGGTCTCATTGTATAACTTAAGGCACTGCAGTTTTCTGATACTAACATTTTGTGGATAACTGAATTTTTTAGTAAAATTATCTTCAAAATGTAAAAGCAAATGCATTTTGAAAAATTTATTATCTTCTGTGGTTTAAAAATTTAATAATCACCTTTGTATAAATTATTACAAAGAAGCAATTAAAGAATTTACTTTAATTTGATATCTTGATATGATATTTTATCACTGGCACCCAAATCTTAATTTATGATCCATTATTCAATGATAGTAACACATTTATTATACATGTGCCTTTAATTTTATTCCTGAACAATGAATAAGAATTACGCCATGAATAATAAGTTGACAAAGATAGCTAAATACACTATCAAAGGCCAAGCGATCAGTAGATACCTGAGCTGTTGGCAGAGGTTCACCTAAGTTCTCTGATCCTGGAAAATGACAATGGCAAAATTTTTCTTTCTGTTGTTTTGATCTCCTTCCAATAGGACTTGAATAAAACTCATTTATATCAAACATGTCTTTCAATTGACAAGTCCAGATCCACACCCTCTCACTTCTCATTCTACATATCATAAATGATTACTCCAACATGTTTTTGAGCTATCTGGATAAAGTACCTCACATGGTGGTTTTACAAAACTTAACTAAGGCCTTTCTCATACATCTTGACCTCTCAACTTCACAAATCCTCATTATGAGCATGAATATCCCAGTTTCTTAGGAAGTTCCTGAGAGCACTGACTAATGTCAGAATGAAGTTCACCAAATCCACTGTCTGATCTCACTTCCCCACACCCATTGCTTTCTAGCCTTTTCTGTTGTTCCCTACAAAATTTTCTTTTCTATCTGGCCTTAGAACTATATGTCATGATTGGAGCATTTCACCTATTACACCAACATCTCTCCTCATTCTTAGAATAAGCCTTCTGAAGAAGAGTGTTTCCCTACCTAAGAATTATGAAATATAAACAAAATAAATATAAAGTGTTCTATGGCTAAAGTGCTGTTACTTTTGTTACTGTTATTGAAGATCATTTGAAAGCAGAGAGATGAGTAATCATGATGCTCATGTTCATAGCATTCACATTTTATCTAGTCTATTATACTAGGGACATTAGGTTAGTATTCAGTCTTATTCACCTTCCAAATGACATGCATGCAACTAGTAGCTTTGAACATGATGAAGCAAATGCCCTTTGAAGAGAAAAAGAGCAAGTTTATTGCTGGAAGGAATGTTGCAATCATTGGCTTCATAATTGGAATGTACCACTTTCCTTCTCTAGAATTATGTTCCCTTTAGTTTCCAAATTCAAAATATATTAATCAACTCTATTCATTTTTTTTACTGCACAGTTTTAAAGAAAGGAATTAGAACAAATAAATTGCTTGTTGTAACATTTTATTCCTTACTTTTGATGAATTTTATATTAGGACAACTACCATCATGGTCTCTGCATGTATTAAATATAACATTGTGCAGCACATTCAAAATGGATGTATTCCCTACTCAATTGACTCATAAACCAGAATATGAAACACACAGAGACTGACAGGATTCCAAAACACTATATGAATTATTTAATAGTACTTTAAACACATGGAGATGGTTAGATAGTAGAATGTTAAAGTCAGGTGCCAAATACATATGAACTGGACATTGGGAATGTATGCTAAGCCATATAACTCTTATAATTGTGGCCTATTTATTTCTGTTGTTTTGTATTGTATTTATAGTTATAAGAAAAAGAACCATTTTTTGAACTGAAAGGGAGAGCTGTTGGGGGGAAAAAAGAAATACCTTAAACTAAAAAAAAAGGAAGGGAAGAGGATGGGGGGGTTGAGGGGGAGGAGGGTGGAAGGGTGGGACTGGAGGGGGGAGTAGGGAGGGGATTGTGATTGAGATGTAACTTGAAGAAATAAAAAATAAATTATTTAAAAAAAGTATTTTTCATATAAGAAGTGAAGCAGAAACATTGCAAACACATATTCTGCTCTACTAACTGGATGGTCTTGTTCTTAGAGTACAAAGGAGCTTAAAATTGAAATTTCAACAATTTATTGTTTTTAACAAACAAATTCAAAGTAAACCTGCTTTTTTAATGCAACACTTCAAAAAACCTAGTTTCATGTCTATTTGTTCAGCAAAATTACCTCATGAGTTTTAAATAAAAATTTAGAGTTTAAATTGCACTTTTTGAATGTCCCCATATTAGAGACTCTAAATGTAAAGGCTATACATTTATGTATTTTTGTAATTTTAACTGCTTGTCAGATGTTTTAATGCACAGAAAGTATGGAACACTATTCAAGGTCACAAAATATTTTCAGTCTTTGATAATCAATAAAACTAGAATGCGATATTCTTTAGCAATCCCTACAATTCTCTTGCCATACACATGAGTCTCACAGGGAAATCACATGGCACATAGCTCCTTTGCTTACCACATTCCTCAAAGTTATAAAAAAGAAATAACGTAGATGGGAGAAGGGGGAGGGGTGGGAGGGTGAGAGGGTGGGCCCAGGAAGAGTAGAGGGAGGGAACTGTGATGGAGATGTAAATTGAAGTAACAAATATACAGAAAAATATATAAATAAAAATAAAAAAGAAATAGCAGCTGAAAACCAAAGTTAGTTTGAGGTTTCCATGTTGGGCAGGCGAAATATTTAAAACAACTCTTTAGAATATCTTGATTTAATAGTTGAACCAGCTTTTATGGTCTTAGATTTTTCTGACAACAGAAAAATGAGTGTGTGTTTCAATCAATAAGGATTCAGTTAAGCACGAATATACAAATGAGCTTCAGCTTGCAGGATCTCTTGCTGCCAATTATCAATTCAATTCTGACTAGGGAAGCATTATCCATGTTTGTGAAGCCCAGGTGGCAGCTTGGGTTGAATGGAGGGAATCAGGTCAATATGAGCTCATAATTGGCAGTTCTAGGGTTAATCATGTTATATTTGCCAAAATGGGAAGCCTGAACTTTTGTTCTAAGACTTCATTCATTTTTCAAATAAGGTAGAGATGATTAATATTCTTTCAAATCTGGTCATTTTTCCACTTTGGGCCACTTAGGAGACTTATACTTTTTATGGTGATTTCCACTGACAGAATAATGAGATTATATATAATAGAAAAAATATAGATAGCAGTGTTAGAGGTGACTTTTCGACCACAGAATTTAATTGTATCATGAAATATGTGACAGTTCTTTTTTCTTGAGCTACAGAGAACTTCAGCATTCTACTTGTTAAACACTTTCTTAAACCTGAATCTGTGTGAAGATAACATACAGCACAGCCACGTTGCCAATGCCATCCTAAAGTGAACCCATCAGAAGTACTAAACACAGACACAGCCATTGTTTGCTTGTTATTCCAGTACAAACGTGAATATGCCAACTGATTAAGGAAGTCAAGTTAAAGGGAACCTATTATTTAATGCAACATCATCCAGAGTATAAGTGTATTCACTTATACTCTAAGTCTTATAATGTGTTCTGTTTGTTTATGTTTTGTCTGTTATTTATCTCTCTAAAGGAATTTTCCTTCAAGAATCTAAATTCAGCATTACTCAAGCACCTGTTATTAATAATGAGGTAAGATCAATATGTTATTTCAATCCAAAGTATATATTTCACATATCATTTGTCATTGTAAGCTATGCTATTCATAAGAACTACATTACTAATATTTTATGTTGTTCTTATTGTTATTTGTTTGTTTAGAAATTGTGTTCGAGGTCAAATAAAATTCTCAATTGTTAAATTTTATAATCATTAATTTATGAAGTTACTACAATTTATTTTCCCTGTGACTTCTTGATCAGAGTATACACACATTCATAAGTAGAGAAATTACTGTGCTTCCTTTGATTGCATACAATGAAATTTCAAAATAATGTCTGGGTAGAAGAACGAATTCTACCTAGGTAAATTCATTCAAAAACAATGATTACTCTGAATTCTCCCATTCTTTCCCTGGAGGTATGTAAAAAGGAAATGTAACACAAGCTAAATGATTTCTGTCTACTGCCAATTCATGTTAAATTGGAAATGAAAATAAAAACATCTTAATGCTAAATGAAAGCATGAAATTGAAAATTACAAAGTAGCACTTGTACTGCCAGTTTCCATTTAATAACACATGTTTGTTTTAAGGATCCTGGTTCATGGAAAAATAATGTCATTGATACAAACATCATTGGAACTGTGGTTTATCCAAGAAAATAAAATTCTCACAGTCATTCAATTTTTATATGAAATCATTAATTCATAATTAAAACTGTGTATTTTTGAGCTGATAATTGTTGCATAAGTGATTATCATCATTCATCATTCACACATACCTGCAATATATATTTCCAAGTTGATATATAATATTTATAATCATATACACCTTCCTGAATTGTACATTTCTAAAATTGTGTAAATTGTAACTTTATAAAGCAATATCCATAAAACTCTATTTTTCTATTTCCCTTTTACATTATAAGTATCAGTTATTTTTTAATAAAAAAAAAAGACTGGAGATACTTCAGGCTGAATCCTATCCAATTTTGAATCTATTTTATTATCTTATTGCCAACAAAATTCACCACATTTCACAGAGAATGATGTCTCTACAAGAAGTATATCAGTGATACTTTCTGAATGAAGAATAAACCACCTGGGATAAAAATGTCTGCCAATAATTATTATGTGTTAATAATGAAGCACTCTAAAAGCTAAGTCTTTTGTGTCACTTGACCCTTCAGTTCTGGTGTTCTTCCTTCGTTTCTAAATATTCTGGGTTTCTTACTCTTGATAAGCCATGTGACTTATGTTGTGGTTTGGATGTGAAATAACCTCAAAGGCTCATGTGTTTGAACATTTGCTGAATACTGGTAGCACTGCTTAGGAAGGTTTTGTTGCCTTTAGGAAGCAGATCCTTGATAAGGCTCTATGGTCCTGCCTGGTTTCCTGTTTACTTTCTCTGCTTTCCAACTCTGAATACAATGTTATCTGCAATATGTTGCTGTGGTCCTGCCTTCCCCAACATAATTGGCTGTATCCCTTTCAAGTGTAAGTTAAAACACAACCTTCTTCCCTTCAGTTGGTTCTTAGGTATTTTGTCACAGCTATGTGAATTTTAACTAATTGTCTTAGTTACTGTTCTATTCCTATGACAAGATACCATGACAAGGCAAGTAATAAAAGGAAACATTTAACTTAAGGTTTATTCACAGTTCAAAAGGGTTAACATCCTTGACCACCATGATAGGAAGCAGGAAGCAGAGCTGTAGGCATGTAGGCATGAAATTATGGCATGGGAACCAGAGCCAAAGCTGAGAATTTGCATCTTATTGCAATTTGGAGGCAGATGGGGAGAGACTGTGCCTGTCTTGGGGTTTTGAAACCACAAAGCCTACCCCCAGTGACACACGTACTACATACAACAATACCACATCTCTTAATCCATCCTAAATATTTAACTAACTGGGAGTCAAATATTCAAATATATGAGTCTATTGAGGATACATTCTCATTCAAACCACCATAGTAATGCACTTATTTTTCCCTCTATCAAAAAGAGCAATAGTTTTTGAAAAATGGAGAAGTAATACATCTGAATGAAAAAGAAGCCAGTGAACCAAATAATTCCTGTAATGCACTGTTAACACCTACTGTTTACACAACTTTAAATTACCTCCAATATCCTTTTTAATAATGTTATGAACAATAGTAAGTCAGAGGACAGCATACGCTGCTAGGTGATCTATGTTAACAATTCAGTTCTCATGTTTTAAGAATTACTTATATAAAGAAGTTTAAGCTTGGGGCAATTAAAAAACTTTTCCTTTAGATCAGTTGCTTAAAAGGGACTCAAATATTCATCTCTAGTAGTACAGCCTCGAATTCTCATCTAACTATAAGAAGAAAAAACCCTCAAGTACCTCTTTCTCTGTGCTTGAACATACCTGATAGAAGTATAAAGCAAATAGAAGGCAGAATAATGCGTTAAAATAACTATTAAGAGAAGAAAATGTCCTATTTTTTACTTACAGATAATGGGACTTGGAAACCATAATTATTTGTGTCATGTTACAGTTCTTATGTACAGAATTATCCTTTTAGTAGATATATGTTCTTAAACTCTTCTTAGCATAGAACAATGAAAACTGCTGTGAACAAGTTAATGGAAACACAAAAGATAAAAATTTCATCATTCAAAGAACACCAAGAGAGGACAAAAATGGTCAAAAAATTAATAATGAATGATTTCCTTTCAAAATGTTCCATGTTTCCATTAATTTAACAAAGAAGCTATTAAGATGCTCACATGTATCAAAAAGAAATATTCTCTAAGGTCATCTAAAGACACTGGGTTACTAAAATGATGCACCAAGCAAAAGTGCTTTTTGTGCTACCTGGTGACCCAAGCTGGATTCCCAAAACAATGGTAGGAGGAGAGAACTGGCTCCACAGAATTGTCCTTTGGCTTCCACATGCAGACTTTGTCACATGCACCTCTATAAAACATGTGTGTCTGCATACTACTCATGCATACACATGCAATACACACATAAACACTAAAAGAATTTAAGTTTAATTTAAAAAAGGGAGCGTGCACAAATTTTGATAACTAAATTAACCATTTTATAAAATTGCAACAAAACCTTCAAACACAGGCATGTTGATGTGATCATAAAATGTAACACCCTAACTGAGACATTTGTGAAAATGGAGGGGTATTCGATCAATAACTGGGCAGAATTAAAACATAAAACTGAATTGGAATCTGAAACAAGTAGGTATTAAAGACACCTTATACCTCGGAAGTTATTGATGTTGAAACTGGATAGTGAAAGAATGTAAGTAGCTTTTTCATTGTGAAATCATAGTGAAACAAGAATTCAAAACCAGAATTCAGGTACACCTGAAAACAAAATATATGCTTTTAAGCATTTTGATAAATCATGGTTATTATAGTGGAATACAAAGTATGGTTCTAGGGCTCTCAAATTTAATATACATGAAAATCAATTATGGTTACAGAGGAAAATGTACACTGATAAACCCTTTTCTATATAGCTGTATTATAATTTATGGAACAAGGCTAAAGAAATTTGCATTATTGCAACACACCTCTATTAGGAAATTTTATTAGCTATAGCTTGCAGCTACTTGTTCTCTTACCTGAAGAAACATTTATGACCTGTATTTCTAAACTCAACACAACCACAAAAACAAATATATAAGAACAAGTCTAAACAGTGAAAAATTATCTAATTGCTGTTGTAAACAACAAAACTTTAGAGCTCTAAAAGATACCGTATAACCAAAGTGCTTTGCCACCTATGATTACATTAGCTGGTCTGTTATCTTATCACAAAAAGCCTTGAAATACCTCAAGACTTAGTAGCTTGTATTTTTCATATAAACTCAATTTTTATAACATTATAAGGACTTGAAATGCCATTTGTATGCTGAGTCCTCTCAAATGTACCATGATAATTCAAATTCCTCCAATGAAATATAGATTATAATGTATAATTTCCAACTTAAGAACTCTATTTTGATACAGGAATGTCTTCACAAACCTCATATAACCAAAACTTAACTCTTTGTTCTTGACAATCTGTACTTCTACATTTTTCACTATAAGTGGCACATTTTTTAACATTTACTACATAGCACACATGGTTTTAAGCTTCATATATATATATATATATATATATATATATATCTCCACAAAATCTACATAGTAAACTCTTTTCGAATTGGAGTGCTGTCAAAGCTTTTACTTATTGCAAGGGTTCAAAAAGCCTATAGACTAAACTATGCAAGTTATCATTTTTATCAATAAAAATTTATTAGAACACAAATATTGCCATATTTTTCCATGACTGTCTTCTTGCTACAAATGCCGACCAGAATGTATTAAAGACTGTGTGACTCACAATTAAAATCTTCAATCTAATGATTCCATATTTCAAGTCATTTCCCATGTAATGGTAGTCTGATGATTATTTGATCAGTTGGTTTTGACAATATAGAGAGGAACAAAAAAAAAAAACTAGTTATGTAGAATTAGACATCAGCCAGTTACTTTTGATCTTTCTACATGGACATCTTTAAAGATAACCATGCAATAGGAATATTTACACAATCATATAATATAAATAAAATATTGCTTAATGAACAGTTCTAAAAATGTAGACAAAGTAGCATTCTTTGTGCAATCACTGGGCTTCAGTGAGAATATTGACTGCATTACATCTGCCATGATGCATTTTTACAAGTCATTTTTAATCATCACATTACAAAACAGAAGATTCCTGAAAGAATTCTGCATCACCAGTATAGTTACATGTATTTATAAATGAATAAACCACTAGAGCTCTGTTACAATAGGAAAATAATAATAGCATGCTGCAAAACTCAAAGGTCTACTTTAAAAGTTTTCTAGCAATAGTGGTATTTTAAAAAAAATTCCTACAAATATTTCACATATAGATTACATAAAGATATGTGTAAGTCTGAAATCAATTTGAGTATGCAAATGTTATTAAGATACCTGTTGAAGCTCTAAATGACAAGTCTGTTGGTTATTCAGTTCCATGAAATGTTTGTAACAATTTAGACATAAATTATTTATCTTTCTAAAATTATTTCTGCAAACTCTTTCATTAGCAGTTACATTTTAAAATCATCAAACATTTAGACAGAGAAAAATAATATCCTCATTTACTCAATTGCTGCAGGATATGTGAATTTCCTAAGTCTTTGCTAATTCATTTCTAATAACCTGTATTTAAAAAACATGTCCTCCATCTAAACAGCTGAGCACAGAAGGACTGAACATAAAAGGATTGTACTAACATTTTAAACCATTTTTCCATTCTGGTTCGGGCCCCAAACAGGTTTACTACGACCCAAATCAGCAGGAAGTCATTTTAAGAGAGCAACATCCCATGCCCAGAGGGTGGGGAGGGTGTTTCTCCACCCCCCTTTTGGTTATTTGAAGGACAACTGAAAACTTTGTTATTTAGGGGGAGAGATTACAAGCTGTTAAATGGTCTTGTTAAATGGGTTTTGGAGGTTAGACCCAGGGACTTCCTTCTTTTCCTTTTCTGTATCCTTCTTTCTCTCCTATGTAGGAGTGCCCGGACTTGAGAAAAATGAGACATAGACATAGTATGGGAAGGACCAAGAAGAAGGGACAGTTTATTGAATATACCCTTATAGCTTTGTATATTGATACAAAATTAGTATTATATTTGGCTAAAGTGGTATTGACCATTGTTTATTGTGCAAAATTAAGATTGTATTGGACTACATCGGTATTGATCTTTGTATATTGATACAAAATTAAGATTATAGTTGGCCACAATGGTATTGACCCTTGTAAATTGACATAATATTAAGATTGTATTGGGCTACATAGGCATTGATCTTTGTATATTGATACAAAATTAAGAGTATATTTAGCCACATTGGAATAGATCTTTGTATATTGATACAAAATTAAAGGTAACGCTTCCTAATGGTATCGTACCTAGAGATACTTAAAAATGAAATGTGAAGCTCTGGCCTGTTGATACCAACCATCTTAAACTGTTTAGGATAGTTAAGAAAAACAAACTCCTAGTCATGCAAGCATGTCACTTTGTTAGCTACTATGACAGTCTATCACAGATATTCTCTAAGCTACTCAGAAATCAAGTTGTTAAGAGACAAGCTGCTATGAATCAGGCACCAAGGAGGATGAGTGACCCAGTTGATTCTGCCTGGCAGACTTCCTCAATAGCTGTCTCCATCGGGGGACTGCAACCACCACTGCAATCCAGTGTCGCTGGGACCGTTCATCTCTACACAATGCCCCGGCCGGAACCTCAGTGAAGCCTGCAAGATCAGCTTCTGCCTACAAACCCCTTAGGTCATCTAAACAGCTGAGAACAGAAGGACTGAACATAAAAGGATTGTACTAACATTTTTAATAATTTTTCCCATTTGGGTTGGGGCCCCAAACAGGTCTACTGCGACCCAAATCAGCAGGAAGTCACTTTAAGAGAGCGAGAGCGACGTCCCATGCCCAGAGGGTGGGGAGGGTGTTTCTCCACCCTTCTTTTTGGTTATTTGAAGGTTAACTGAAAACTCTGTTATGTAGGGGAAGAGACTACAAGCTGATAAATGATCCTGTCTTAATGGGTTTTGGAGGTTAGCCCCAGGGAATTCCTACTTTTCCTTTTCTGTATCCTTCTTCCTCTCCTATGTAGGAGTGCATGGGCTTGAGAAAAATGAGATATAGACATAGCACAGGAAGGTCCAAGAAGAAGGGGCAGATTATTGAATATGCCCTTATACCTTTGTATATTGATACAAAATTAGTAGGTTATTTGGCTAAAGTGGTATTGACCATTGTTTATTGTGCAAAAATAAGATTGTATTGGATTACATCAGTTTTGATCTTTGTATATTGATACAAAATTAAGATTATAGTTGGCCACAATGGTATTGACCCTTGCATATGGGCGTAATATTAAGATTATATTTGGCTACATAGGCATTGATCTTGGTATATTGATACATAATTAAGAGTATATTTAACCACAATTGAATAGATCTTTGTATATTGATACAAATTTAAAGGTAACGCTTCCTAATGATATAATACCTAGAGATACTTAATAATAAAATGTGAAGCTCTGACCTCTTGATACCAACCGTCTAAAACGGTCTAGGATAGTTAAAACAAACTCC